>PVHP010002597.1:0-55599 GCA_004024765.1 Zapus hudsonius
AATCATGGGGCGACAGAGCCACACTGCCTCTGAGGTCCCAGAGACCAATTATCTCCCAGCTTTCTTCTGTGACCCTTGGCTACGCTGACCCACTGTCCACCCCACCTTCACACCATTTCCTTCCCCTTCTTCCTGGGTCCGCCTCCCTCTGCTTTTCCCCAGGAGAATCCTGGGCTGAATCCAGCTCAGGTAGGATGACCTTGACAGTTGATTGTGCAGGTCAAGTTGGCTGGGACTGGGGTCCCAAATGTTTTGTCAAACTTCAGTCTAGATGTCACTGTGAAGATGATGGTGATGGTTATTTTACTTGTCATCTTGTTTGGACCAAGGAACGCCCAGGTAGTTGAAAAGCTTTATTTCTGGGTATGTCTATGGGGGGTTCTGAAAGAGAATAGCCTTTGGGTAAGTGAACCAAGTAAAGCAGACATCAGCCTTAAACGTGGATAAGCCTCATGTCGTGGCATCGAGAACTCTGGGGAAGGCAAATTCCCTGTGGGCTGAGAGGAAATGTCTCCTGGCCCTGCTCACAGACATGGGGCTCCTAGACCTTGGGTTCTCAGACTCAGACTTGGGCTTGGTGCAAATAAGCAGCCCCCCATCCTAGGCCTTTGGACTTGAGCTGAGCTCCACGGCCAGCTCTCATGGATTTCCAGTTTGTAAGTGACAGATTCTAGGCTGGTTGAACTGCATAAGCAATTGAGAGGATTCCCATGAGAAGCCTCTTTCTCCTCTCCTCTCCTCTCCTCTCCTCTCTCTCCTCTCTCCTCTTCTCTCTCTCTTCTCCTCTCTCTCCCTCTCCTCTCCTCTCCTGTCTTCTCTCCTCTTCTCGCCACACACGTGTTATAGGTTCTATTTCTTTCAAGAACCTTGATGAACAAAACAAACTTATCTCATCATTATTAATTTAATAACATCATCAGCCCCTTTGTCAAATAAGGTGACATTACTGAATCCAGTCATATGGCCATGGAATTATTTTTTTTTAATTTTTTTGCAGGAGATACCACTCAAGCCCCCAAAAGTTGTGATGCATGTATGTAGTTAGCATGAAGGGGGAGGTCACAGGAACCACAAAGGGTGTCCAGGAAAGATGTTTCCATGAGCCTTATTTTTTTTTTAAATACTTTATTTATTGATTTTCAAGCAGAGAGAGAGAGAGAGAGAGAGAGAGAGAGAGAGAGAGAGAGAGAGAGAGAGAGAGAACCATGTCCACCACCTTGTGGGTCTGGCGTATGTGGGTACTGGGGAATTGAACCAGGGGCCTTAGCCACTAGAGGCAAGTGCCTTAACCGCTAAGCCATCTCTCCAGCCCTCCATGAGCCTTATTTTATAACCATGCCCCCTAGAGGTTCAACAGCACCGTTGTGTGACCATAGTTTCTGTCAAATCAGAGGACTTAGGGGCACAAGAAGCCTGTCTCCTACTGAGCAAGCAGCTGAGCCTTCCTTCTGGAAGGCAGTGGCTTTTCTTCCTATTAGCCATGCTGCGTCCTGCAGGGACCTCACCCACGTCACGGAATCAGGGCTGATCTGCATGGAAGGACAGGACTGCTCCCCGTGCAGTCACTTGAAGCCACTAGATGGAGCCCAGACCAGAGCTTCAGCATCAGACCAGGAAGTCAGCTCCGTGAGGACCCAGGACCCACTATGGTCCCCAAGACAAGGGGCAGTGAGGAGCTTGGCCAAGTCTATTCAGAGCGCTCTGATGATCCTGCCACCCATGTGTAGGGCAGAGGACAGACTGGGTCCCTGAAGTGAGGGAGGCAATGCAGTCTTAGAAGTGCATTTCAAACGGACAATGTTTATACGGATGACAGGTATGTAAACTATCTCCACAAACCTCAGTGTCCAGCATGTGCGACTTGTACACATGCTAGTTCAGAAGCTGCGTGTGTGTGTGTGTGTGTGTGTGTGTGTGTGTGTGTGTGTGTGCACATGCGCCCTGGGGGTGGGGGTGGGGGTGGGGGGCCGAACACTGGCTTCCCAAACATACGGGGTCCTAATGCTCAATTCTGTGAATGTGGCCTCATGTGACATGGACTTTGTAGGTGTGATTATGGTATGGCTCTGGAGGTGAGATTGTCCCAGTGATCTGCATTGATCCCAAATGCAACCACAGGGTCCACGAGGGAGACTGAAGGAGGTTTGATGCATGGGAAAGAGGGCCATGTGACCATAGAGGCAGGGGCAGGGGCCAAGTTGTGCCAGCCAAAACTGGAAGGGACCTCAAAGGACTTGGGGTGCCCTCAGAGCCACGCTGGTCTGTGGCAATGAGGATGACTTGTCTACTTCTGCCACATGGAGACTCAGAAATGAACAGATCATGGCCAAGGCCTCTGCCCAGGCTGAGGTGAGAAGTCAAGTGGCCCATGAGTCTCTTCGGCTTCCCAGTCTCTGTTGTAGAGCGCATGAAGCCACCCAGCAGGAGTCTTCCATGAGCCTGGCCATCTGAGGCACACGGGACAAGCTTCCTGGAGCTGGGGAGCCTTCATTGGCAGTGAGAGTCTCAGAGCAAAACACAAGTGTGGCTAGAACTGAGGCCATGAGGGTTTGGGGATGCCCTTTCTGACTCTTGGCCATGGATCTTCACCTCCCCGTGAGCATTGCTGCTGAGCCATATTTACACATAGAGTGGGGACTGAGCTCTGTTCCACTGCTCTAGTTCTGGCCCTCTGTGAGGTGGAGGGCATCCAGAGCTCTGGCCTTCTGTGAGGTGAGGACATCCATCACTTTGGCCCTCTGTGAGGTGGAGGGTGTCCGTAGCTCTGGCCCTCTGTGAGGTGGAGGCGTCCTTAGGACAGTAGCTGTCCCTGCGATCAGGAGACAGAGAGCCAGGCGTCACCCTCTGTCTTTCTCTCAGAACTTCGCCCACACCTCGAGAATCTATTGACAAGACGCAAAGCTTCGTCTTTCTTATGAAGCCCACCCACGCCCTGAGCTTCCTGCAAACAAGAATTGGATCTTTCATGGTTAAACCTCTACCTTAAGCCTTTTTCCAGTCACACAAACCCAAAATCCTTATACTTTAAAAACAAAATCCCCACTGGGGACTAGCTAGGGTCCCAGTAGAAAACAGATGGCTTACTCCAAGAGAATTAGCTCAAGGAGTTGGTTTACTGACTCTAATTACAGGAGAGCATATGGGGGCGACTGAATCTGTAAGGGGTAGGATCTGGGCTCCTCACAAAGGAGCCATTACCACTGAGGTCCGGAGGGACGAGGAGAGGGAGTGACTATCGTCAGACCTGGGGAGAGGAGGACCAAGCAACTCTACCTTGAGGGGAGAAGGGACAGGAAAGAGGAAGGAGGGTGTCTGTTTTATCAGAAGCTGAGCTTTGGAGATTCCACCGCAAAAACGATAACATGACACTGATTTCAGTTCCTTCCAGCTGAAATGATCCTGATGCTTTGACTTCCGCAAGAAGATGTTTTCAAAGATGTGGACCGGAAGTCATCAGTACCAGCCAACTTCTGCTTCTGTAACCGCACCCCATCGGCAGCAATGGCAGGAGGGATGCTCCATGTTGACTTGGCCTTCTGGACCCACTGTGGGTGGAGTCCATCCTGAAGTTGAGCTCTCCATTCCTGCCTCTGCTGTGTTTCTCACTATGTAGCACCTTACTCCTGTTGATCAGTGTTCTTAAAGGAACCAGAACCAGCAGGATAGGAGACGGGGCAGAGAGATGTGGCCTAGAGAATTGGTTTCAGAAGGGCATCAGAGAGCATTGGAGACAAAGGTTGTTCACAGTGACTGCAATTTCAGTCCCAGAAACTCTGCTGGACATTGGCACACCTTCCCTCTGCCCAGTCCTTGCGATAGCCAAGCCTTCTCTTGATTGGCTGAAGCCCAGCCATGTTCTAGTGGACCACTAGCTTGGCTCACTATTCTCTGATCTCTCTCCAGTGCATCCATGTTCAGTCCCATCAGCCTTGAAGCTGTTGGTACAGATAGATGTCAGTACTGCTCTGTTGGCTCACACACCACCTACATGTCAAAACCCACAAGTCCCTGAAGCCAACAAGTGCTGTTGGAGTGAGGTTTCCAGAGCCACGGAAATTTCTGAGCCATGGATCAGAAGATGGCCAGTTCCAAGGGCCTGCACTGTTTGCCTGGTTTGGTGGTGACCCTCCCTGTCCCCAGACCAAGGCCTGGAGGAAGAGTGCCAAGGAGATGTTAATGTTAACCTCACCCAAAAGCTCTGTCCAGACAGGCTGGCAGTCAACTGTTCTAGAACTTACACTGACATTCCAATGAAGTCCATGATGTCTATCCTTGGGGTGCCCTTCTGTGAGAATCCATACATGTCCATATTCTTGGAAAGCCAGAGGACAGGGTGTGGTGGTAAGTGACTATAATCTTAGCAGTATCCCTGTTTGCCAGATGGATGGAACTGTCCTGGACGGCCACACGGATCTCCTGAGCAGTTGGATATCTGACCACTGGTTCGCTTGAATACACTGGATGTTGGATCACACCGGCTTCTTCCCTCGGACCTATAGTCACAGCAACATGAGCAAAAAGAAACAGGAAGTCAAGTAAGATTCCAGAGGAACCACGACTACCTTTTGCTAACCCAGCGCAGCCATGTTCAGTCCCATCGGCCTTGAAGCTGTTGGTGCAGATAGATGTCAGTACGTTGGCTCACTCAACCACCTACATGTCAAAACCCACAAGTCCCTGAAGCCAACAGTGCTTTGGAGTGAGGTTTCCACTGGTGGATGACGATAATAGAACAGGATAGTGGTCATCAATGTTGGCTTTGAATGCTCATGGTGGTGAGAGCCTCAGCTCTGAAGGATCCCAAAGACCCCAGGCTGGGAATGAGGATGCCGTGGGACAGGGGCTTCAGGGCACTTGGTTGTCAATCAAGGCCTTGGCTGGTTCTCCTGAAGGTTGAGAGAATCTGTGAGAGCCACGGATCGGAAGATGGCCAATTCCAAGGGTCTGCACTGTTTGCCTGGTTTGGTGGTGACCCATCCTGTCCCCAGACCAAGGCCTGGAGGAAGAGTGCCAAGGAGTCGCTCAGCAGAGGGCACTGGCTGGCATCCCTGTAATCCGCAGTTTGTAGGGAATGAAAGTGCTTTGGTTTCCTTTTGAACGAGCGCACCCAGTTCCCAACGTGACGCTATGGCTTCCTCGCTCGGCTTTGAAATACCGTAAACTCACAAAAGCTACTGTCGAGTTCTGAACAAACACAGGGGGTATGTTTAGTTATTTGTTTTTGTAGTAAAATAAAATATTTATTATCCGCAGACACCTACTGTGAACAGAGGGGGGACCACTGCGTTTCATCCTGCCGGTGTCGTGTTTGACTTCCATTAGGGATGGATTACAGACCTGTGGGTTTTCATGAATTCAGAAAGTCCACTTTGAACACTGATTTCAAAGCCTACAGGGGGTGGGAGACATGTAAGAACGCAGCTCTGGAGGAAGGAACCTGTTGCATCTCGCCAGCACCTCCTGTTTAATAAGGCAGAGTGGGGTTCCCTTCGAGAGAGGGGCCAGGACGCTTTTCCTTTAATAAGATGACTTTAAAGGAAGCCTGTCTATTGTCTCCTCCGCTCTCTCCTCAAGGTGTATACAATTAATTCAGTCTTGGAATCCTGAGAAAATAACCATTGTACCAGGCCGCCTCATCTCTAACTTATCACAGGGAATGGGAAAGTGCGCCCGTCTCCTGGGGCTTCTGTCTTAACTCTTCCGTGCTTGTGGGGCTGGCTGGGCACAAGCATGGCTATGTGGGCTGGACTCCATGTCCACACCTTGGAGCTTGGGCCCACAGGGAAGGAGATCCCAGTGGCAAGGATCCCCCCCACACACCTTGGGCACACATCTACAGTTCAAAGTCTGGTCACTTTGAGTCCAGTCCTGATCTCCTCACTGGCAGTATGGGGGAGGCTGTCTTGAGTGGGAGAGGTGATGCCCAGCCTCCCAGATGCATTTCCTGGAGAAGCCAAAAACAGGGATAAGTCCAATTGACGTTCTCCAGGATGCAAAGTTGTCTCTTGTGGGAGAAAAGCGGAGTTTGGGCTGTTTTGCCCAGGGAGGCCAAAATCAAGGCTCGCAGAGGCAACCTCATGGAGTTGGACTAGAAGTCTTCAGAGGGAAGGGCCTCCCTGCCTCCTAGGATTGGCAAGACCTCTGTATCAGTGTGCACCTGGATTCCTTGGAGAGCAAGTTCTGGAGGCTGGAAGTGCAATTATGGGCCTAAGATGGCCTAGTCACCAACTGAGACGTCATCCCTAGTTAAGAGAAGTGTGTCCAATGGAATATATGTTACTATGCCAAGTACTTCTCGGCCTTCCAAGGAGTCCTTGGCTGAGCTAGCAAAAAAGGCGTATGCTATTCCATCTTCCTGTCACCCTGAGAAGTACCTGCAGCCTGCCTCACTGTCTGTCACCTACAGGTGACTGAAATGGTCCAAGCTTGACTTCTTCCTTTACTCCTGGAGAGTAGGACCCAGACAGCTTGCCCAAGACCAGACAATGTCTTTTTCTCTAAGCAATGCCAACCAACTAAGAATGTGGGCCTAATTCATGATATCAAGATATCTTTTTAAGGATATGGGTGTCAGAGAAAGGAGTCCTTCCTATGTGAGGAACTGGAAATGGGGTCCCTGAGGAAGGAGAGGAAGGCTGGGCTTCACTACGGTGTGATGACTGTGTCAATGGTCTTTATCATCCCCAAGTCCATTTTGAGGATGTGCAATCGAGAATCTCGGGAAATGAAATAAGACACTTAGAATTTGAGGGTTCCCCGACTCTACCATGCTCCCGCCCAGTGACCCTAGGCCCCACAGGTTGGACAGGTTCCAGGAACCTGTGTCCAGCCTTCACATAAGCCTGTGTCTGGAGACTCCTCCCCTGCTGACCACACTCAGCTGTAGGTCATCTGCAGCCATGTTGGTTCCTGTTGGCGGGCCTGCCTTGTTGCACTTGGGAATTTGTCAATCTTCCTCCTCCCTAACCCCTGTCCCTGGGGCACAGTGAGATGGGGCTTGGTTTCCCCAAGGGCTCTTGCAGGTAGAGACACCCCTAGTGGTCGTTCTTGATCTTGCTGCAAGGAAACCCCATCTAACCTTGCCACTTTGAGCTTGCCCAAGCACTTCCCTGAGCTCGCCATAGAATCTCTAGATTCTCCAGGTCTTCCTGATGACTCCTATGTATTTATTCTCTATCGCCTGTCCTGGCAATCTGATGCTGTCTGTGTCTCCTCACTCTTCAACGCTGGCCTGTCCAGCACCTACCAGCACCTTCTCCTCCCTTCTCCAGAGCCCCGTAGCAGGGACAAGGGAACAAAGAAGCCACTCTGCTCTTCCTCTTCCCTTCTGCTTGGCTTCCTTCCTTCAAGAAGCTTATCATAAAGATGGCACCAAAGGTGTCTCACCTACAGGCTTGATTCAGCTCTGGTGGCAGAAGCCCTCTGTAGGAACTGGGCACTAGCTGGCCATCTTTCAAGGCTGCAGAAGGATGCCTGA
Organism: Zapus hudsonius; assembly: GCA_004024765.1. Classification (NCBI taxonomy): domain Eukaryota; kingdom Metazoa; phylum Chordata; class Mammalia; order Rodentia; family Dipodidae; genus Zapus; species Zapus hudsonius. The sequence goes on from PVHP010002597.1 coordinate 7,478, forward strand.
GGGGCTTCTCACTCAGCAACCTGAGAGGAACTTGGCCTTTGCTACAACCCTGTAGTACAGACATATGTGCCATAGGAAGTGGCAATGCCCATTGCTAGAAGGTCACATTGCCTGTTTCCCTCATTCATCATTCATTCATTCATTCATTCATTCATTCATTCATGTATCCAATAAATAACTGCATTGTACTCCATAGCCTCAGCATGCCTTTTTAAAGTATTTGGAGGAATCTTTTTCTCAATAGAAATGCTATTTACAATGTTGTTTGGTAAAACAGCTATGAATCAAGCTCAGAAACTTCTAGAAATGAAGAGTCAAGTTTCCCATGGCAACTGTCTCTGATCCATTACACAGATTTATGATGAGTCTTTTATTACCCGATTCCATCATAACAGACAAGACACATAGCTAGTGTGATATTTTGAAGACATGGTAACAACACGAAGGGATTAAAAACATATTAACACCTCATCTCACCCCGACAAGCTGTGTCTCAGAAGTTCAAAGAATTTACAACTTTGGCCTTTTAGCTTTTCGTGTCTGCCCTAGCAGTTAAGATCATCGCTCTTTTTGGACACATGGGCTTTGGTAAGTGAACTCACTTCAGCCCGTGCTGGCCTGAGCAGGCCTTGTTCGTGATGAATATTTAACGTGCCCATGGCTCCATCACAGCTGCTGAGTCCCCAACTCCAAATGCCATGCAGAACCTTCTAGAGTGCTCCTTTCAGCTGGCCATGTGAGAACACAGCACTGCGAAGGCCCGCCGTGCCCCTCAGCTGCCAATCTGGCCGTCTTCCCTGGGATGAAGTAGAAAACTCATGGTAATAAACATGCAGGGACTTCAGCCCAGGTGGCTGCTCTCAGCCTGCTTCCTGCTTCCCCGAGCCTGCAAGCCCTTCCTCCTGAGCAGCTGGGTGACCTCTAAGGATGGAGAGAGAAATGGCACCTTACGTTAAAGGAGTCATGTCGTCAGATGCACGTGTGTGTGTGGTGCTTTGTAGCAACGTGTAAGATTTTCCCTTCGGTACACGCTTCCTGAGCCTCTGACCAGGCCAGGCACAAGTCTGGATTCGTCACAGCCAGCGGATGCCCAGCAATCGCTCTGAGCCAAACACCGCCTGGCCTGTCTCCTGCATGTGTGGACTTTCTCAACCACCTCACAAGGGTGCAGCCTTTCAATCCAGATAGAGCAGCTTGTCCAAGGTCATTCCCCTGAAGGGACAGGGTGACTAGTTCTAGAACCTGGTTTTAACCTCAGCCTATCCTGCTTTAAAATCCAAAGAAATCTCTCTCCCCTCTCTCTCTCTGCTATAACCCCCCAATTTCAGTGGGAACATTGGGCCAACCTAAATATCTTCAGTAGCGGATTGGCCTGGAACCCCTGGTTTCCTGGCACCGCCCTGCTGTGTCCTCCAAGCCGACGTCACCTCAAGCTCCTGGCTGGGCTAAGGAGGCAGTGCTGTCTGGCTCTTCCTTCCCTGAAGCCTCCAGGCCTGCTCTGCACGGCATAGTTAGGGGCCCTAGTGCACCTCATAGAAGTCACCAAGCCCTCCATGGTGTTAGCTATCTGCCTAGGCCCTTCTTATCCACTGTGGTCTGTGACAGAGGTTGGGTATGTGGTATGTGTGTGTGTGTGTGTGTGTGTGTGTGTGTTGGTCCACATGCACATATATGCACGTGTGTGGAGGTCAGAGGCAACCTTGGATGTCATCCTTGTAAATGTCTTTTGTGTTTTTTGAGACAGGATCTTTCATGGACTTGGAGCTCACCATTTAGGCTACCAAACCCTAGGGATCATTTTCTGGCCACTGTGGTAAGGAATTATCAATTCGCCCATTGATTCCAAAATCTGGGAGAAATGTATTCTCCTTAGCCCCAACCAACGCCTTGGCTGACCTTGAGGTAAAAGCCTACTTGTCCTTTAAGGGTATTCCACAGTCTCCCTGAGTCCCCACTCTTGGGCCAGGGTTGGCCAGACTTTGGCCTCTCTTGGCTTCTCCTTGCCTAGCACACATGTCTTGTTCCTGTTAAGGAGGTCTGATGCACATTCACTCCATGTACTTTCAAATCCTGCCTCGGGCTGTTCATGGAAAGTCTGACCCAAGGCAGAAGCCACACAGGAGAGCTCTGAGGTAGGGAGGGGGCTACAGAGCACAGAAGTGACCTGCCAAAATGAGCTATTGCTTGAGGGATGTGAAGCAAATTTAAAACATGATAAATATCTGCTAGCAATTTCCATGAAGATAGAAGTATCCAGAATGCCAGCTGTAGATGGTATTAGCTTACTTAGGCCTCCAGACAAACGACGACAAGTAAGCTTGCATGAGCCAGTGGGCAGAAGTGGAAGTCCAGGTGTGAGCTGGGCTGGTTCCTCTGGCAACCCCGAGGAAGGGTCTGTTTCTTGGCTCTGTCCTTGTTTTGGGGGACTGTCAGCTTGCTTTCCTCTGACTTTCAGTTCCCCAACATGGGCCTCAATCCACATGGTCTTCCTTTCTGTCCCTTTGTCTCCCCCTCTTCTTATAAGGACCCTTGTCCTTGGGGTAGGACTTAATCTTAAAACCGGTAAGAACTCATTTCAAGATTCTTCATTCAGTCTTGAAGGACCCTTTCTCTGAAGAAGGTCACGGTCCCACATTCTGCATGAACACGTCTTTGGAAGCCGTGATCCAGCCCACATCAGATTCCTTTGCAGCCTGGAATCCGTCTATGCCTCCACCGTGGAACACCTCTCCTAGCACTGCCCCTGCTCCTGTAGTCATGCCCTCCGCTGGCAGCTGCCCAAGATAATAAAGGCCAGGCAGGAGCCAGAGTTCAGCAGCAATGAAGCAGCCACTTCTCAAAATCCCTCCACGACAGTCGACAATAGGCATTTGGAAAACTGAGAACTTTTGAGAGGCTAAGAATTTGGCCCTGAGTTTATTCATAAACCGTCATAGCCAAGATAGATTTACATGAAATCATTAGAGTTTAAAAAAAAAATCCACCTTCTGCCTGGTATATTCAGCTTATCATTCATTTCTTTTTCTTTCTCGCCTTTCACTCCCCAGGTTCATCAATCATGTGTGACACTCCTCTGAAGTCATGATTCACTTTGAAAGCCACCCGAGCAGGCACCACGGATGTGGCTTTGAATCCAAGGGCTGAGAGAATTCAGTGTGAATGTACAGTAGACACTTCATCCCCAACCTGTCACTGGGGCCCAGTGTGGGGACATGTGGGCCATGAGCAGACCTGCTTGGGTCTCTTCATAGCCTCCACTCTGCCCTGAGGAAATGCATGGGATGAGATGGTTGGCACCAGGATCATTTTGATTTTAAAAAATGAGTTTTTTTTTTTCAGCCATGTGTGCATGGTCACATTCACCAAATGCCCAGGACTTACTTATCCAGGTAGAGGATATAACGTAAGTGTGCAGACACAGGATGAGAATTGGAAAAATATGTCACCATCTTCACGAGTCAGTGTGGGTTCTAACAAGCAAATGCATGTGGCTGTCAACCAAGTGCCACAGACCTGGGTTCCAGTGGCCTCGAGGTACTGTGATGGTGTGTGGAAAGGAAGGCAGCCTCCATGGCCGTTCCATCGGAGTGGGAAGTTTCTAACTCGTGTCTCTAGTGTTAATGACAGGAGCTCAGAGCGTAGTCACTGTCCTTAAAGACTCTCCTATGTCACTAATTTTGTCAATAAGAAGCCAAGTGAGAGCTAGGCAGGAGGTGATTTGTTTCGAAATCAAGTGATTTTTATATGCAAAAATAGGAATTATGGCTCTGATTATGATATTATCATTAATACAATTATTTTTAATTAAGCATTTTTATTAGCGCTCATAACTGAAGTAATGGATGCGAAATAGGTTTGCTCCCCTGTATGAAAGTCCTTTATTAGGACAAAACGGTGAGCAAAAATTATGTACTTTTTTACGGCCTCAAAGAAGATGTGTAGCTGTCCACAGAGAAGCCAGAAAGGGGATGAACCCAAAAGCAGCCTTTTCCTCAGGCTTACTCATTTCTTGGTTCCTTACCCAAGGATCTGAACGTGAGGATCAGCCAGGAGTCAGGACAGGAACATCCACCCCAGCTCTGGGCTCCCTGCAAAGATTTAGGCCATAATCCTTTTGCATCCCTGGGTCTTGGCTCAGAAATGCAGATTAGCTGTGGGAACACCCTCCTGCCAGTAGGTTGCTGCCACAAAGCCCGTATGTCTGATGAATCCTGTCCCCCTGGTATGGACATGTCTCCTGGGGACGCAGTGCCATCCATAGGTTATTTGCAGTGGATAATCCCAACTGAAGGGGCCCCTGCTAAGCAATTGAAACTCACCTTAATTAATGTCAAAATATTTCTTTACACCCTCAGCCTCTTGGAGGAGCTAACGCAAAACAAACCAAAGGGGGGAAAATTCTCAATTGGTTGGGGGATTTTTAAGGGAATTCTTTAATATCAGATTAAGCCCATTTTGATTGTAAATCTATTTTCAGCTCAACATTACCAAAGAATATTACAAGAAAACTCTGTTTTATGAAGTTATTATGATTTAAACCATTCTCTCTCTGCTATCTACCCTGACTTTCTCTCACACACATTCTCTCTCCAGAGGATCTAAAAATAAGCCTCCAGCTATACATGTCAGTGCGCCGGGTTTATCCCACAGACTAAGGAGTTTTCCACAAAATGCCTTTATTATTTTCCAGGGTTCCACCGCAGCGCCTGGAAACAAAGGCGGTTTTAGGTGTGAACCGTAGGGAAACAAGGCGCCTAATGGGCAGAATCATCCCCACCACCATCTTCGCTCCACAGGGACCCCAAAACCCCACAGCCCGCCAGGCCCTGATTTTAATAGTCACTTTTGTCCCCTGGGTGCGCAACTCAGCAGGACCTCAGCGGTGGGAGGAAGGCAGCCGCTTGCTGTGTGTTCTGAGCTGTGACAGGAAGGGGAAGGGCCTCACAGGGTGGCTTTGCGAACCCCCTGTGACCCAGACCAGGTCTGAAAGAATTTGGAGGAGGAGAGCCATATCTCCTAAGTGTGAGGTGTGCTCTGGGGGTGCTGTGCAAATGTTTTTCCACCCGGGATGTCAGGCATGTGGTCTCCAACACACAGTTTGGGGGGTCTGTTCTGAGCCCCATTGGTCCTGGGACATGAAGCAGCGTGGAGGGGAAGCCATTTGGCTGCTGTGGTGGTTTCCAAGGTTGGCTTCTTCATCGGTGGGCTTGCCAGCAGAGCAGGTGGAAACAGTGATGGCCTGGGCCCAGGGTAGACTGGCCAGCAGACCCCTTCTTACCTACACCAACAGATAGAGAGTCCTGGGCAAAATTACTCATGTCACCCACCTGTGGGGAGGCACACCTCGTGGTTTAGTAAAATACAAGCCAAAGATATGTTAGCAGTTGTCAGCCAAGGAACAACCATCTCTGAGTGCAAATGATTTTCAACTTCGCACTTTCCTGTGAAAGCTTAGCTTTGCCTCAGTGGCATTTTGGGGTATCCTCTGACGTCAGTGTTCCGGTGTGACAGACAGTGTCTAACATCAATGGCCAAGCTGCTGGCAGTATTGTCAGCCTTCAAGTGGCTCCTGATTGCTCGAGGGTGACACTCCCCACAGCTGTCACTCACTGAGCCCTTCAGTGTGGATGTGGCCACTTCAGTACAGATCACTGATGTCCCCTCCGATGGCTTGCTCCAGGGCAAGGCTGCGGAGTTCCCCATCTCTTATGGTCTTCCCACATTTTAGGATTTCTGCAATTAGAATCTGCCTTTGGATAGGTGGTATGTCTTGTATACATGAATATTACCAGGTGAAATGTGCATATAATTTGAAAGCCTGATTTGAGCTGTGGTAGAAGAGAGGTGACAGAGATAGCATTGTGACTCACAGAGGTGAACATGCTGTGTTATGATAGTCTCCCTGGTGACCTATGGGTGGGGCTGAGCCAAGGTCTCAGGCACACAGGAGCTTGGCTCTGTTCTCTTTCTGAAGATAGCTGAGGGGAACATCTCACTGCTAAAGGAAGGTAGGGATGTTTGAGGCATGTCCTTGGAACTTGAAGGCAAACACCAAGACAGAATCGCTCCTTTGTGCCTGTGCGTAGCAGCAGCCCAGGCTGTGGTACTGTGAATACGGCATGGTGGACCCGCGGTCAGGGGTGGAGGCTGCCCCAGTACGTCAGTATGCAGAGGACATGAAGGTTCTCGGGTTGACTGCCCCTGTCGGTCCCTCTTATGGTGTCTTCCCCAGCTCTTCTTGTGACAGTTCAGGAAATCTCCATAGACCCCTCCCCTTGAGTGAGAGGTGTCTCTAGACAGAGCTCAAACCAAATGCTAAAAACTGATTGGTCAGGTATAGACCAATCAGCTGTCTCTCTGACTTACCTGCTGGAAGTTTAAAAACTTCCCTGAAACAAAGCCCAGTCTCTCTTCCACACAGCATCCTAGAAGGAGGACTTTCAGTTTCCAGCAGGCTGAGGAGAGCCTTCTTCTTTCTCTGTTTCCTGCCCCAACATCATGCCTTCCCCAGCCTGATGGACTGTACACCCTTCCTTCCTGATGTGGTTTGAATGTCAAATGGTCCCATAGGCTTGTGTGTTTGTCACCAGATGGTGGCTCTGCTTAAGAAGGCTGCTGACCTTCCTTTAGTAAGTGGACCCTTGCTGGAGGAAGTGTGTCACTGGGAGGGGGGACAGCCACACTTTCTGTTTGTCTGCTGCTGACTGACTGTAGCTTCAGTGTGACCAGCTGTCCCCCTGTCCTTGCTGCCTTGCCTTGTCCACCCTGAGGGAGTGCAATTCCTTGAAACTGTAAGACAGAAACACCACCACCACCACCATCACCACCCAGCTGCTTCCTGTCAGGCATTTGCTCACAACAACAAAATAATCCATCTCATTTCTGACTGTATAGAAGGACACTGCCTAGGTTTTCTAGAACCTGAGAGAACTGAGGATTAATTGTTAATGGACAGAATAAGGGCACATGGGAGGCTGTGCCAGCAGAAGTTGCTGTCAAAATACCCCAGTGCAGGTGACCTGTGCCTATTCCCAAGTCAGCCTGTGAGTGACTGTCCTCAGTGGTCAAGTACCCAAGGGGCTTCTTATTAAAGACTTCTGGGAATTGAATGAAGATTCCACGTTTTTAAATGTCACTTTTGGGACTGGAGAGATGGCTCAACAGTTAAAAAGATTCACAGCCTGATGCCAGGGTTTGATTTCCCGGTACCTATCTAAGGGCAGGTGCACAAAGTGGCGCATGCATCTGGACTTCCTTTGCAGTGGCAGGAGACCCTATGTACCCATTCTCACTCATTCTCTATCTGCTTTCTCCCTCTCTCTCTGTCTCTCTCTCTCTTTCAAATAAATAAAATATTTAAAAAAACAAATAGGGGCTGGAGAGATTACTCAGTGGTTAAAGAAGCTTACTTTAAAAAACCCTGAAGGCCCAGGTTTATTTCCCCAGCACCCACATAAAGCCAGATGCACAAAGTGGCGCTTGTGTCTGGAGATCATTTGCAGTGGCAGGAGGCCCTGGCCTGCCAATACCTTCTCTCTCTCTCTCTCTCTCTCTCTCTGTCTCTCTGTCTCTCCCTTTCTGACTCTTAAATAAATCAAATAAAATGTTACTTTTTCTTCCCATGAGAAAGACCTTTTTTATCTGATTCCTACGCTACAACTTCCCTACCATGGGGTCTTCTCCTCCCCTCCCCTCTCTCCCTCCTTTACATCTCACAAGCAGAACTCACAGATTCATGGGTGGAATTTACTGGTGCATTTTAAGTGTTCACTGTGCCCCCTCCTCTAATTTGTGCCAGCCATCAGCAGCACAGAGCACAGAGGATGCCATTTTAGGGGTGGCGGGTACCATGCACTGCATTCACTCTGGACACTTCTGACATTCCACTTCAGTGGCAGGTAGGGAAAAGAAGCCACAGGCCAGCAGCTGGAGCACACACATCCATCCGACATGGAAAGGTCTTGGGAGGATTTGGAGGGTTGTGGAAGTGGGGGAAATACCAGGCTGCTCTGCGAATCCAGGGGTCTGGACAGTGAGAGCTCACTTGTACCAGGGAACACTGTTCCTGGGAGTGTCGTTTTATGGAGGGAATCCAACTTTTACATTATGTCACAGAGCTGTGTAACAAAGCTCAGATTTTCAGGGCTATTTTCTATGTTTGGGTAATTTTTTTTAAACAGGAGAAATGTTCCAACAATCAAATGCGGGAAGTGGAAGGCCAGAGATTCTGCCAACATGTAGAGAAGTCACCTGACGGTTGCAGGCCAACCCTGTGCAGCACAAGCAATAGCTCTGTGGGCCCAGTCAGAACCTCCCTGCACATTGCCTGTCACCAAGAGGCACAAGGAAGGACAACACACCCAAGAAGAGGTGACAGAGAAAGTGAGGGTAGCCATAATACCTGGTCCCAGGCCTGAGGCTCCGGATAAGGTAGAATATAGATGTTTATAGATACAGGTAAATAGATGCATAGGTAGACAAATATAGAGATAGACACAGGTGGAGCCATAGCAGACATCTTAGACAGATAGGTAAAGATAGATAAGCTGATAGATAATATGCATGATAGATAAGATAGGTAACTGATTCATAGATAGGATAGATGAATAGTATTTGATTGACAAATAGTCAAATAGATTGATAGATTGCACATACTCACCGCACCCACACCTGCTCCCATTGTGCATGGTGGTTTTACACATGGAAGACACATGCCTGCTTTCAAATATCCCCCAAGTCTAATGAGGGCACAGCATTGCCAGAGCATGACCATGGTAGTTGTGGTCGTTTGAATGGATGTCCCCCAACAGATTCAAAAGTGTAAACGTTTTTCTCCAGCTGTCTGGCTGGAGGAGGTGTCACCTAGGCTGGATTCTAGGCTCCAGCCTGTAGGTGATTCTGGAGTGGATGTAAAATTCCAGCTATATATATGCAAAGAGCAGTCGGAGCTCAAGTCTTGTGGTCCTGCTCTTTGGTAGTTAGATTGTGCTTGCTAGAGTTGCTGGTGCTGGGTCTCGGTTTGGATCTATGAAAGGGGGCCAACCTTTCATTATTGAACCTCCCCTGGATCTGTTACTTTAATAAATTGTGCCTGGTGTGGAGATTCATCCCAGGGGCGTGTGGCTGACTAGGACAGTAGTAGATATGAGAAGAGCGTTCCTGGAGGGCTCTGACCAGGAAGGCAGGGAGGAATCCAGGGAGGATCAAAGGGCTCCATGTGGGACAGCAGAGGAGGTCTGAGGGTGTCTGCACCCTCGTCTTCTGCCTCTGTCTGGGGGGTGCACACTGTCCCTGGAGAGCATCCCCACCCTCTCAGGAATTCCTCTGATAGTCACACACAGCCACCCACAAGCCCCTGGAGCCTTACAACCTGCGAGGCCAGATGAGGAGACAGAAAAGACCTCCAAGTTGAGGTGCCCACTAAGGGCTGAGTTGGTTGAAATGATTTTGGGAGGGAACACTGAAGAAATCCAAGACAGCACCTGTGGCCATGTTTTTCCTCTAGCTGAGGGTCTGGTCTTCTGTTCAGGAGAATAAAGACATGGAGAGAGAGGCATCCGGACCAGCATAGTGGAGGAGGGGATGGCAACCGGAAGACTGGAACCTTCCCAATGCTTGTCCAAGTAATAACCGAGCTTCCCCGGGAAATGCCGACAAGAGGGACACACAAGCAGGTGGGGGAACCAGCACCTACCCACGTGGATTTCATCTAACACGCTTCCAGTGTAGGAGGTGTAGGGACCAGGCAACCCGCAGGTCTTGGAGATGGGAACCGAGGGGCCACACTCAGCTGGGTGACAATCTGTGTACCATAGCGTGGGCAGTCCACCTTCTAGTCAGGTGGAGCCTAAGTTGTTCAGGCTGGCAGAGCCCAAGCTCTGACCCTAACAACGGGTAACAGTGCCATGCCTAAAAACACAAGCCCGCCTGGTACTCAGGCCCAAGCAGGACTGACGGAATGCCCAGAACCTTCTCACCATCCCCTCCCCCACCGCGTGCCAAGGACTAGTCCCTTGTCAGACTCTCTCTCCCAGCTCTCAGAGTTGCTTTATAGATGCCAAGACACCTCCCCAGCAGGCGTCTAGAGTCCATTTGCTTATAATCACCACAAATTTCATCCAGACTTTTCCAAAGCAAAATAATGCAGATTTCAGCCGCTATCTGCATAATAAGCATCGTATTTATATGCTGAGGAGACTTGGCAAGGCAAAACCCAAGTATGAAAACAAATTAGACATCAGCATATTAAGTGAAATAAGCCAGACATGGAAAGACAAATACTTTCAAATACTTCATGTTTTCTTCCATATCTGGAGTCAGGGTTTTTTTTTTTTGTTTGTTTGTTTGTTTTAAGATATAAAAGTAAAAGGGGGCCTGGTTAGCAGAAAGTTGAGTGCATGTGATCAAAGCACATTGTATACATACATGTGTGAGAATATCATGACAAAACCCCTTTGTTCAAATGATGCACATTAATATTAATATATGAATTAGTTACCTTTCTCATTGCTGGGACAAAATACCCAACCAGAAGCAGCTTGGTAGGAGGAAAGAGATTGATTTTGGTTTACAGTTTCAAAGGGGAAGCGTCTGTTAATGACAGGAGAGGATGGCAGGTCTGAGCAGGAAGCCTGTGTCCCATTTTCATATCCACAAGGGGGAAGTAGCCAGAGAACAGCAAGCAGGACTGGACTAGGAAACCTCACGTCCTCTCCAGTGACATCTTCAGCAAGAACCCACCTCCAAAAGGTTCCCCAACCTTCCCTAATAGTGCTACCAGTCTGAGGGTTACAGATTCAAGCAGGTGAGTGTATGGGGGACAGTTTTCATTAAAATCACCAGGATGTGTTAGGCCCTCACCTGGAGGTGAAGAAGCAGCCTTGGCGATTATAGCTGTCACTATGGACATGGCGTCCTTTGACAACTGCAGTGGGACAAATGTAATGGAAGGAAAGAAACCGTATTGTTTCGACATCATGTTTACTAAGTATCTAGAGAGGTGTTGGTCAAGGGAAAGAGTCACAGCTGTCTACCAACTGTCTTCTGTGCATCACATGCAGGCAGGGGATGCCCAGGGGTTCACCTGCCTTCTGCGGCTTCTCTCCCCCAGCCTCCTGATGGACAAGGCTCTTTGCCCTAGTGCCTCTGATGTGCTGCCTAGCAAGGCTCTGTCTGTCCCTGGTCCTGGTCTGGCTGCTGCTGGAGGTGGGAGTGAGCTGATGTTTGTGGTCTGAGCCCAGGCTGGTCCTACTGAACAGCACACAGGTGCCTACATCATACCACAGAGAGCAGCCCCAGGGGTCCCTGCAGGGCCCCATTCCTGGTGCTTTCTGGTCTCTTTCTCATTATTTATCCAAAGTCAAACATTTCCCAAGGTCACAGCCACTGATGAAGGTTCAAGGAGCCAGTGGCCAAAATCACAGCTCCCAAAGAAGTCACCAGGCAATAGACAGCTCCATGCCTTTGGTGCTGGGTTTGCCTAGAGTCTGAAAGGACTGTGACTGGAACGGATTCCACTTGACCTTGACCAGATGGCAGGGCCTGGGTGTCTAGAGAGCCTCGTCCATCTTCAGCTTTGGTAGGGAACAGCTGGGGACGTGTAGATGGTGAGGCAGCCACCCAACATTACCCTGGGGCACTGCAACATCTAGTCTGCGGTCCCTGTTGTGACCTCAGCATTCAACTTGACTTTGAAGAAGGGTGTTTTCAGAAGTAATCAAAGAAAACAGAGACCTCTTAAGCAGACTCCAGGCTGTGCGTGTGTCCATGCGTGAAGAGGCAGGGAGCACCCCAGGTGGAGATGGAGAGGCAGAGATGTGTCTACAGCCACGGAATCCCAGACGCCTCAGCGCCTTCCAATATTGACCCTTGATTTTGAAGGCTGAGTCTTCAGGGCAGGGAGGCTTAAGCTCTCTGTTGTCTCACCTCTGGGGTGAGGCACTTTATCATGGCAACCTGAACAGAGATGCAATTCCTTTTCCATACCTCCTGTGCCAACAGGCCCTCATCCTGGACTCACAGAGAGGGGTCGTGGCCTGTTTCCCTCCTCCCATGGCAAGTGTGTAGGTGAAGGGCACCCTGCCTTCCAAGATCATCTCTGGTTTTCGAGTCTACATTTTAGCAGATGTGAAAGGAAGAGCTTCCTGGAGGCTTCACCCTTTCTGTGTTCTGGCTCCAACAGAAGGAAGCAGCCCCCCGACTGTCCACTCCTCAGAACTCACCTGGGGCTGCGGCCCATAATCAGGCAATGAGGCGCCAGTCTGTTCTGATTTGGAGCTTGCTGATATCTGCAGGCCTGTGGGAAATGAGCTGATGGTTTCAATAACATGGTGGCCACATTGGGTCACTTCCCATCACAGGCCTGCAGGAGTCTAGCCGACATCAGAGGTGTCAGTTCCAATGAGTGGCCATTACCAACGAATGCAAACCAAGGAGGGCAGACCTCGAGGCCTGTGCTCCCAGGTGGACAGAGCCGGCTTGATTTGGCTATTTGCTACTAAGAGGGTCTTGGGGGACTTCCTCAATAAGGTACCTGACAGCAGGGGGTCCCAAGCCATGTTTTGTGTTTGCTAGAATGGAAAGTGGTGACTTCTATTCCCTAGGCCAAGGGGCTGGAACATTCCAGGTATCTGGACCTCCCCACATTCTGTCCCTTGCTACCTGATCTCAGAGTTACCTTTGGGACAAAAACAATCATGCTTCAGGAAAGGACATAGGCGGTGACATGCTGAGACCCCAGTGCCTGCATGGGATGTGACATGTGGGTGGGACCACAAGGGATGGATGAGCTTCAGGCCCAAGGTGCAAACAGGAAGGAGCACCTACGTGTGCCTGAAGGGCAGGAGGACAGGTGATGATCAGATAAGGGGGGGTCAGGACAAAGTCTTTACTCTCTGAGAGACTCGTCCTCCTGATCAAGGGACTGTGGGACACAGGGCAGACAGTGACTCTGGCTGCCATGGAAAAGAAAATGATGGCATTGTATGCCAGGGAGGACGTGCTGAGGGGAGGAGAGGGATCATTCTGCCCTTCACCCAGCCGCAGCCCAGTGGTCATGTCCGCGGCTGTGCGCTTGGATCAATCACCCCTCTGTGCTGGGCTGTGTCACTCCCTCAGTGCACTTGGGGTCCTGAAGAGCTTTTGAGTCTCCTCATCAATCACACCCATTGCCGGGGACACAGTCTTAAAGCCTCACCCCAGAGTGAGCCAATAGGGTCTGCTTGGATAAGGACTGATGTTACGACCGTGTCTCTTTTGAAGCTTAGAAACATTTAAGAAATGGGAACTCAAATCAGCCTGTGTGGAAGCTGCAATTTCTTTCTATTTATTTATTTACTTATTGGAAGCGGCTATTTCAACCAGCCAAGTATCTCCTGACGCTCACTTGAGAGGTTCCAGGACAGAGGACTAGGAAGGGACACAGAAATTGATGGTGACGCCTGGCCCAGCAAGAACCCTCGACTTCTTAGCTCTCAGAGCACATGAGTCTCACACACATTGTGAATCATTACAACTCCTGCAGAAGCTCCCAGGTAGCCAGGCGCTTGGACTTAATCGTCTATTCAAATCAACAAACGTTTGTCTCCTTCCCTGAAACCTTTTTTTAAAGACAATATTTTTATTTTATTTGAGAGCAGAGAAGCGGAGGGAGGGGAGAGAGAGAGAGAGCGAGAGAGACAGACAGACAGACAGAGAAAGAGAGGGGGGGGATAGGCACACCAGGGCCTCTTACCACAGCCAATGAATTAGAGATACTTGCACCACTTTGTGCATCTGGCTTTGCATGAGGACTGGGGAATTGAACCCAGGCCGCCTGGCTTTTCAAGCTTTAACCGCTGAGCCATCTCCCAGCCCCCACGCAGCCTCTTCTGAGACCTATTCTGCAGCTGCCCCCCACCCCCACCCCTTGGCACACTGGATCCTCACACGTTTCCTTTCTGTTTGTGAAGAACATACTGCATGTCCCCAGGTGAATGGGGACATAAATTCAACCCAAACAGTGTGTCATTAATCACAGGTCAGGCCTGGAGAAATGATACCAGACTGGGGTCCTCATATTAAATGCATCATCTTAGGAATGATTCATTTATTTATAGGGAAAGAAAAAAACCAAAAAAATGATGGAAGGGAGCCAATTGTTTTTCATCCAACTCTGGCTTGGCTTTTATGATTGGAAAATGAAATCACGTTGCAGAGCAGGTTGATGCGTGGGACACCACGCAGGCACCCTTCCCGTACTGTGGGTGGATCTCATCGTGGAACAGTGACGGGGAGCTAGAAGGCACTTCTACGTCTGGAGAGTTGAGGGACATAAATCCAGGAGGGGGATTAAGCTCGGGCTTCATAAAGCCTGCTCAGCCCCCAGCATAAGGCCATGAAATTCTGCCAGAGCAGAAAGGCCTGCTCTGATGGCATCAAATTGGATAATGGACAGCTACTGTGTCTCAGAGCCATCACGGGAAATCTCAGCTGACCGGGACTCTGGCGCTCCAAAGTGGGTTGAGAGAGACAATAATCAAACAGGATCTCTGGCTTCCTCCAACTGCCAGTGGACATTTGCATATATGCATATATGCATATGCAAATAGAAGTTCCCTCCTGGAGGGGAGGCCCGTGTGCCCAAGGACCTTCTTGCTCCATTAAAAAGACAATTTTATCTGAGCCATAATGGGAACCGCTAGAGTCGGGTATGGAAATGGACGATTTTACGTATTTCATTTTGCACAGAAATATGTTTTAAATGAAATACTACCTGACAGATAAATTACGTGGCTTTGTGCATACAACAGATTGATTTAACATTCCCAGCTGCCCAGATGGCCGGCGACAACATGGAGGTGTTTAAACATCTCAGTACATGAAGGCGACTTCTCCACTAATACGAAACACTTGCAGAGTGGTCCTGGAAAGCAATCTTTGTCTTTTAACCCTAGAAAAGATCAGAGAAGGAAGATACAGAATGGCTGAGGTAACACATACTTTCTGTCAAGCAACGGGACAGTTTTACGTACCAACATCAGGGTTCCGTGGCAATGCAACATGACTGAGGGGGTCACAAAGACCCTTTCTCAAGCCCTCGAAGAGACGCATTGGCCATTTGTTCTTATAATTGCTTTCTTTGTCATCTCTAATTTTAAATAGCAACATGCAAAGCACAGTTGGAATTGAGCTAGCTGTTCTCCCAATTCCCAACAAGAACAAAAAAGCATCAGCCCTGGAGGAACCTCTCTAGGCTGGTATTTGGGGAAATTAACAGTCTATGCAGAAAACATATGTTGTACAGAAGCGGCGTCTTAATACTAATAATGCCAGCCTCGGTGTCCAGAGCATGGGACCATCCTACAGGTGAACCCATTTCATAATGAGAAACTTGTGCTCCTAAATTACCTGGATGGAGTCCAAAGCAGATCTGCCCATTGCCAAGTTTTGCCTGGAGGAAATGGTACAGGAAACCAAACAAAGGCTAGAATCTTCAGAGGACAGCCACGTGATCCAGGAGCCTGCGTACCTATGGCTGGAGACAGCGTAGTGTGGCACTCCAATGTAAGGCCTAGCCGGGGAGTGTGAGCCCAGCTTCTGTGTGCAACACCCCCCATGTGGTGAGCAACAAGATAGATAGGTGGATAGGTGGGACCTTGAAGTTCAAAAGGAAAACATAAAATTAAATGTAAACCTTTGTAAACATGTTATGCCCTTTTTCTTTATATCTTGCCTTACATGGGAGCAAGATGAAACAAACTGAATAAATCCTCAGATGTTTTGGCCTGATACATTATTTTGATAAACTGAAATCTATTTGGGGATAGATCTTCCTATTTTGGGTGTCTCGATAGATCTCTTGTGTTTCTACCGCCAGGACCAGCTCATTCAATTCCCAGACTTCCCCCAGGGCCTTGGGAGAGAAGAGCCGAAGCAGGGTCCTTGGGATGATTAGTTTCTATTTGTGTCAATAAAACGTCTATCATTTCTTGACCCAGTATTTTGAACACTGAATCAAGCCAGAAGCTCTTTAATGGCCAATGGTTCAATTAATTTACATTGATTCAAAGTGTCTAAGTGGCTGGATTCAAGCTATTCCTACAGAAGCCCAGCTGGATGAGGAGGGAAGCTGCCTCTCCTACCTGCTTTTGAGAATGCTGATGAGGAGCTAAGTAAGTTTCTTGATGTGCTCAGCAAAAACACGGAAGTCCAGCTTTTTCAGGTACCAAGTTTTCAACAAGTAGAAATCATTGCACATGCATTGATTAAGTCCCGGACACTCTCTTTCATCTCTATCAGATTGTACAGTCTTGTAGAGGTACTCGAGATTAATAAATGAACAATAACCACTATTAAAAGAAGTAGTCGGACCATGCTTTATATGACTTTAGTGCCATTTGGTGTTGTGTTGGGATATGAAACATCCCCTAAAGGTTCATGTGTGGAAGGCTGTTCCCCTCTGCAGTGCTTGGAGATGGGATTTTGAAAAGTGATTGAATGGAAGGGTTTGGGCCAAATCAAATCCATGGATGGATTCATAACTTGATGACATTATTAGGACGTGATGGGAACTAGGAGAGAAGCCAGATTGGGAGAAGCCCTCCCCTTTCTTCCTGACTGCATCAAGGTGAGCAGCCCCAACCCATCACGGACTGTCCACTCTGATGCTCTGTTGAGCCAACAGACCAAGGACTTAGACCCCAGAAACTGGGAGCCAAAATAAATTCTCTCTCCCTCCATCTTTCCCAGGCATGTTGTCATCTACACACTAGATCTAAAACAGACTAGTTAACAGACTAGGAGTATTGGGATCAGGCTTTATGCCCACCCAGAAAGACAAGGTGGACAGTGGACAGCTGACCCCCAACTAAGACCACAGGTGGCCACTAGCCATATGCATTAGGATGCTCTCATGCACTGTCAGTGAAGGAAATGGGGACTAAAGTAAGAATATTTTCAATGTTTTGCTTAAGTAATGGCCACTCTTTCTGAAAAAAATTTAATGGACATAGTTTTGTTTTTTTTTTTTTTTTTGATAACTTGATGAACACAGAGTTCCCCACAGACAGTGGGCAAAAGTCTCATAATGACTTCAGGCAGTCGGTAATAAACTATTAACAAGTTGTGCGCACCGTCTGACAAGTAACTCCACTTCCTGTTCTTGGTCAGCACTGTGCTCCCTAGGTGTGTGAGTGGTGCTCAGGACAGAGTTATCCATGACTCTGGGTAAGAGGGTAACAACGTGACCACCCAGGGGTGTCAGCTAGCTCTACTGCCGGTGGTAATCCCAAGGACTGAGTACTGCTTGTGCTGACAATAGTTCTTGGAGAATCTGGAGGGGCCAGGCCTGTTAGGGAATGTCTCATGTCTGACCTGACTGCAGAGTGAGCCCAGGACTAGGCAGCACATTCCCATTGGGCCGCACGCCAAGACTTCTTTTCACCTTTAATTTTTTAACACAAGGACTCACCAAGTTGACCAAGCGGATCTTGAACTCTGCAGCCCAGGCAGGCCTTGAACTTGGGATGCTACTGCCACAGCCTCCCAAGTTGCCAGGAATACAGTCCTGTGCTATCAGGCCTGGCTCCGTGTTTCCTTTTCCTTATAATTTGAAGTTTTCTGCCTCCAAGCATGGATTACTATTTATGAGCAGAAATCTAATAAGTGATATACTTTAGATTAGCGCAGATAGGACGGAGTAGGGATTCCCTTATGATTCTAGAGTTCTGTGCTAGGCTAGCATTCCTGGACTGCTTCAATTACTGCAATTCGAAGCGTGCACGTGACCTTGGCAAGGCCACCATGGTCCTGTCTTCTGCAGCTCCTTTCGGTGGACTTGGCAGCTCCATCCCCTCTCACACGTCCACGTGGAGATCAGTACTTAAAATATTAACATAGTTCCTACCATTTACAACCTCAAAGAAGAAGAGATCGTGTTGTCAGTTTTGCCTCCTAACAGGACAGTGTCTAAAGACCACCAACCAGTGGGCTTTAAGCCACTCTGTGAAGAATTCTGCTTTCCATCCCCCAAACTCAGGCTCTGTTCAGAGCTGACCACTCTGGGCTCACCCAAGGGTCCACGGAGCTTGAGACAGGTATCTGTCACTGCCCATATATTGCAGACACACCCTGTCAGAAGGGTAGTGAGACTTCCATGTTTCCTGCCCTGAGGAGAGACCACCACCATCCTCATAAGGTCACCAAGCATGCTGACTCCACCGATGCACCTAAACACACTGTCAGAAGTAAAATCAAAAATCTGGGCTGGAGAGATGG
Source organism: Zapus hudsonius (assembly GCA_004024765.1). Classification (NCBI taxonomy): domain Eukaryota; kingdom Metazoa; phylum Chordata; class Mammalia; order Rodentia; family Dipodidae; genus Zapus; species Zapus hudsonius. Next base: position 25,733 of record PVHP010002597.1, read on the forward strand.
CTCAGAGGTTAAGGCACTTGCCTGCAAAGCCTAAGGACCTGGGTTCGATCCCCCCCCCCCCAGGTACCCATGTGAGGCAGATGCACATGTATCTGGGGTTTCTTTGTCTCTTTCTGTCTGTCTTTCATAACTAAATAAATATTTTTAAAATATAAAAAAATCCATGTAGAAAGGGACAGAAGTGAAAACACTAAGCAACTAGACAAATGGGGCTTCAGGAATCATGTAAGACATTAAGACCTACAGAGCTCCCTGATCCTAGTCATAAAAATTAGACATGAACTTGACATATTTCCCAAGAACTCAACACAGGGCCTGGGTTGCCAAGTTCTGCTATAGTTTTACATGGAGCAGAAGCATTACTAGGGAAGCAGATATGGCTTTCTGCTTTGTGAGCCCCAACCTCAGAGCTGGGATGTCCTACGTGCTGGAGTTTGATTTGTCCTGGAGTAGAAGGGAGAATGAGAAACGAAAGCCATACCGACAGGAAATTTGCAGTTTTTCTTATCTGAGTGCTGAATGAGCTGCTGAAATACAAGGTAAAGTTTCCTTCCCGGCATCCCCTTGGCACTCTGGTTGCACGCAGACCTTCCGATCGAGGGTCCCGAGGAGGCGTGTGATGCCACACGCAGTCAGGTGTGTTCCTGCCACTCAGAGGAGATGATCAGACAAGAGATTCCAGTCAAGGTACTTTGCAGTTCCATTTTTGTGAATATCCTCAGGAGGCTCAGGGGCCTAGGAAGTGAGGTCTGGGAGAAATGCTCAGAGGCCCGTGAGCAGAAGGCCAGTGCCACCAGGGAACCCCCCAGCACCATCCTGTATCTGCCTTTCTTTTTCAGCAAGCTTTTAATTACAATAGGAATGCGAGGGCCGATGGAGTGCTTTTGGGCCTCAACTGGTCTCAGATTTTAAAATATTGAGCCAAATACTCAATTCAATGATGTAGAAGAATTTAATTTTAAGTCCTGCTTGAAGATCCCTGTAAAAGCATTCTCAAACAAGAGTGAGGTGGTGGCAGAGAGGGCAAGACAATGCCAGCAATGTGTGCCTGAGATGTCACTGCACAGGAGAGGGCGTCCGTGGGGGTGGTCTGTCTCTGGTGCCTCAGGGTCTCCGTCCCCAGGACTTTTAGTGCTAACTAAGCTTTTGAAGCCTTTCTGGGTTTGAACTAGGGGCTGTAGTACTGGCTGTAGCCATATGAAAAGGTCAGCTGTGGTGATGCATGACTTTAATCCCAGCACTTGGGAGGCAGAGACAGCTCATTAAAAAAGAAGGGAATGTATTCCACAAACACACTTAATTTCACTAACAGTAAGTGTGAGTGTGAGTTGCAGCCATTGGGAAGAAGCGTGCCTCCGCCATCAGATGGGCCGAGATTCCAAAGCCTGCCAGAGAGCCTGTGGGGAAATGCACACTTGCCATAGTCCCCGAGGGCACACAAAGCGGCACAGCTCTCTGGACAGGGAAATGAGCAGTGTAACCCAATGACACATGCGTGTACAGATGCTGCCGACCAAGAATGCATCTGCAAGACTCGTCGTCATGAAAGCAAAGAAGCAGATGTTCACAGAAGCAGATGCTCAGAGTTCTTCATGGCACCATGTGGGGGGAAATGACCTTAAATGACACAACTTTTGAAAACTTACGGTACATCCATTCAGTGAAGAGTGATGCCACCCTTGAAACAAGCGAGAGAAGGACTGTTCATTGCTTTCCAACAAATTCTACGGGGGAAATGGATAAAGCCGAAGAATACGCTAGAATCTTCCCGAGGGCTTAGAGTCAAATGCCAGCAGAGGGGGTAGAAGTGGTTGTGAGAGGCATCGATGAAGAGCCTCTTCATAGACTTGAATTCTGAACTATGCATATCTTTTGCATATTTAAATACAAACTAAGAATAACTGAATACACATGAGCCTCGCTATAAATCACATGGAGCAAAGGCAGAGTCCAAGAGACTTTCAGACACAATATGGGGAACATGTGCTCTCGGAGAGGGGCAAACGCAAGAAATAACCAGCCTCCTTCCACGGTGTGGCTGTCGGCCGTGCTGTTCACATGGAAAGTGTGAGGTGAAGTTAGCGATCTACAGGAGGAAGTGAAAACTGAAGATCAGAGCAAACTGCCTAAGTATGATATCAGAGAAGGAAGGAACCTCCCATGATGTAAAATAGGAACTAAAATGTTAGCCAGCATTAGGACGTCTTCACTATGAGGATGAAGACACAGATGTCATTGTCCAGACTCTGGTTTATAAGTACCTTTCCTCTCTAGAGAGCCTACTGTGAGGTGGGAGATTCACTTCTGGGGTAAAGGGAAAGGGGGGGGAGGACTGCTAGGTATCCTGTCGACACTTTATAATGAGAAAGAAAAGAGACATCAACAATCCATGGTTCTGTCAGAAGCCCATGGGAACCACCTGGAAACCTCCACCAGTCATCTATGGGACAACTGTGTGAACATCTAAAATGATAGTCATTGCAACTGGTTATGAAAATGATAAATTATAAATTCAGAGAGAGAAAGAGAGAGAAATGGAAACCCAGATGTGCAAACAGACACCAACACACAGAGACAGAGGAAATAAGTGTCAGCTTTAAGAAACACTTCTCAGAAGCACTCTACGTTATAGGAAGAGCTACAGCTCTTCAAGAAGGAAACCGAGCTAATTAGGCCATTCTAGAAAGCTGTCTTTATAAAGAATGCCGGTTGAGAAACATCACGTTTTGAAGATTGCCATTGTGCGTTTCTTTCAGGAGACTATTTTCCCTTTTAAGTTTCCTTCTACATTCGATATTCCTTATTCACCTACCAGTGCCTTGGAACTCGGCCACTAGACCCAGGAAAGGGGACTCTTGCACGAGACTGGCCCAGAGGGAGGCATGTCCTGTGCTATGCGGCTGGAGGGACACGACACTGAATCAGGCATTGGCCAGAGTTTGCACTGTATCCCATGTACCATAATTTTCCATGTGAATCACTTGACATCTCTTTCTACAAATTGTCCTAAAAGGATACTGGACTCATTCATAAAAGGATACTGGACTCATTCATAAAACATGCCCACTGAAATGAGATGCCACACAGCACTTATTGTGAAAACAGAATCATAGAAACTGCTGACCTATAAAACACAAGAATTGAAAACAAAACAGAAGAATCGACAATAAAGCATTTTGTAGGCATAGAATAAAACATATTTTTTAAAGAAGCTCAAAAACAATCGATTCAAATAAGAACAATCAATTGATGCTTAACTTATCAGCTGACTGCCAGAATCCATACACGAAGCATCTGCTAACTACGAAGTGGAGAAGATGTCTTTATTGTGGAAAGTCGTGATTGTTACATAGCATCAGTATTGGTGGGGAAAGCCTGTCAGGTGCCCATGACATACAGCCACACAGAGTCCAAATATTTCTGCCAAATGTATTGGACCTGAATGGAGCCTTCCACATAGCCTCTGTTCACTGGAAACACAGGGGACAGAAGAAGGCACTGACCGGGCTGGAGAGATGGCTCAGTGGTTAAGGCACTTGCCTCCAGTGCCTAAGGCCCCTGGTTCAATTCCCCAGGACCCACATAAGCCAGGCCCACAAGGTGGTGGCCCTGGCACTATCTCTCTCTATCTCTATCTCACTTTCTCTCTCTTGAAAATGAATAAATAAAATATTTAAAAAATAAAAAGAAGGCACTGACCACCCCACAGGAAACCTACCAGATTATTCCTCCACATAGGACTTCCCATAACATACCTAGTCTTAGAAACAATCAATGCAATAAAAAAAGTTAGAAGGACCTTGTTATGGAGTAAAAGACACTAAGAATTTATAGCAGTTTTTCTTGTGATCCTTAGCAGAATTCTGTCCAAAATAGAATACCATCAAAGACATTTTGGGGACCGCTAGGGAAATTTAAGCCTATGCTAAATAGTAACTGAAGTTCAAACTATCATTCCTTCTCCTCCCTGGGTTAGAGTTTCTTTTATATATATATATATATAATAATATATATATATTTATTGTCCATAATGAGTTACAACATTTAGTGGGCAAACAATGAGTTGTTATCCCCAATTCCCTGCTGCCACCCCTCCCCAAACCGCTGGATAACCTCCTCCATGGGTCGTCTGGATCAGTCCTTGTAACAGGGGACCATGGATATAGAGTTTCTTTAGGAAAGAAAAGGTCCCTGAGTTTGAGACTTGCATACTGGTGTGTCTAAGGAAGCAAGTCACGTGTCACTGGAATGATAACTAGAGACAACACAGTTGTGGGTGGTATTAACAATGGCCAGATGCACGTGGATAGCACTGTGTTGTGCTCTCAATGGTTCCCTGTGTTTGCAAACCCGAAGAGGCTGGGAAGCATGAGAGGCACCTGGATAGTGGACGGGGACCGGTGGTCCAAATCTCACCAACTGACCATCAGAAGGTTAGGAGGTGGCTTACACAACATTGCACCTCACTCAGGGGAGAAATGAGCTTTATAACATTCAGTTATAGCCTAGCCCAGCTGACAACTGTGTCAAGATCTCAGCATGGAAATGCCAAGGGGGGGTGGCACTGACTCTGGAGTGTGGGCCTCCGATGGTGGGTTTCACCAACCACACTCTCGTGTCCGCTCTGGGATCCTCATTAAGTCTTCAGATAACTCCAGTACTGAGTTGTCTTAACACAATTCCACATTCTGTAGATCCCAGCATTTGCCTTTCTAGGTCCTATCTTTTCCTGGGTTCAAACAAATCCCTCAAAGCTCCTCTACTGTCTGCATCAGGAAGGCTCAACGGCCTACTGAGGGTAGCAGTGCCTCACCTGCCTCAAACGGCCCTTCTGGCTTCCCTGGCTTTGCCCCTGACGCCTCTGCCACCAGCCACGTGGACTGTCCTTCCCTCTTCAGCTTCTGCACTTTGGCATGCTTACTTCACCCACAGGCTTATCCTCCCACTTTGCCAGGGGTGAAGATTTCGAATCTGAGTCAGACTGAAGGTAGACTTCACCACTGAACACAGGGACGGGGGAGCTGTGCCCTGCTGCGTACTTATCTGAGAGGATCTCCTTCAAAGACTGGGTGTTCCCAGCAGAGCTAGTGCAAACACATGGAAGGGCTCAGCTAATGTTATCTGCCCATCCACCGTCCATGCACTCACGTTTCCTGCCTACCACCATCCATCTCCTGTGTCATCTTTATCAAGCAATACTTGGGAAACGTTTGTTGAATGAAGAAAATGTGATGAATCTATAATCAAAGACGCCCAAGTACCTAGTGATACCAACCCAAATCCAGACGCGTTTTATTTTGAATCCCCAGCATCTCTTAGATGATATCCTGAGCCTTGGTCCTGGTTCCCCAGGTAGCACAGGCTGGAATGCAAAGCCAGCAGGATGTTCTTTGAAGAGCTGCTGAGAAAGTCCTACAGAGAGCATCCTTCCTTCATCTTCCCTGACTCCCACAGGAAGGCCTTCCAAGCCCCAGCCAGGTGCCAGCTGGAACTCTGACCTGAGGCAGAAGCCGAGGAAGGGCTCCTTCCCAATGTCGGATGTTGTCCTTGGACCCCGCTGGAGATTCCTTGGAGAGTTTCCTGAACTCGCCACTTCCTATGTGCTTGTTTTGGGTGACTCATCCCCTCTGGACGCAGCTGCTCTGGAAGATCTTCTTGCCGCCTCGCCTCTGCCTGGGCCTGGAGGGACACTGCTCCCCTCTGTGCCCCCAAGGCACCTCCTGCCGCATCTCAGCTTGCGTTGTTTTGAATTCGTTTCTCTGCTCTCTTAACAGCCCGGGCTCCTGAAGCCAGGATGCTGGGCGTGGCTGTGTGCCCAGCATTTAGCACCGAGCCTGGCACATGACAGACAGGAAAGGACCGTTAGTGGAATTTGCAGAGGTTGGCAACGAGTGCACAGGAAATGTCCCCGGATGGTGATGGTGACGTGGATGATAAGCTTACGTCAGTGCAGCCAGTGCCTTTTGGCTAAGCTTCACTGGAATCATCTAAGCTGGAGCCATCTTGGGGAAAACAAAGCCAAAACGAGAATGTACTGAGCACCAGGCCAGCAGTGGAAGGAGATAGTTAACGTCAGCTTGCCATCTCTGCAGACCAGCCTGGTGGGAACAAATGCCACCTCCACCTCCAGGGCCTGACACCTGGCAAGGGTTCATTCCCCCATCTGTGTGCTGGGAACATCGTTAGGATCCTGGACTACTTCAGACCATTTGCAAACAAGGTTCCATATTTCAAGAGCGCTGGAGCAAGTCCACAGCTGAACACAGGAACAATGCGGGCCTTTGTTTTTTGCAATCTTCCCCATAAACTCCAGCTCTTCCTAACAGGCACGCATGCAGCCCTGGGCCCTGGCAAACCTAGGGAACATTAAGTTTGCAGATAATTGTTTCAACAGGAGAGTCAGTGATCTTTCCAGAGGGTTCTCCATGCTACAGCACTCTGCAAAATGGGACTCTATCTGGAGCAAGTCCCGGGAATGAATTCCAAATGACCTGGAAGGAATCCTAAACAAAGAGGGACATGGACCTTTCCAGTCCAAGCTACACTCAGAGGGGCAACAATAAGACAGGATACAAAAGCAGAGAAAGGGAATGACCTTGGAACTCAGCCCTGCTTCGGGGAACCAAGAGCAGCCCAAGAGTGTGAGCTGGTCGTGAGCCTCCAGGTCCCTCAGGCGCTGTCTGCAGCAGTCCTGGTCATCCAGTGGTCACACTCTTGGCTGCCTGGCTCACAGCACATGGTCCATTGGTACCTGTCAATGGCAGGAGCACCCACACTCATGCTCTGCTGTTCTTACCCCTGCTGCTGATCCACCTGAGTCTGGACAGGCCAGAGCTGCTCCAAATCCGACCCACTTGCCACCTAAGCAGGGTTCCACTCATCACCAGAGGGACCCAGGCTATCCATGCAACCTCGTTATACAAGCACAGACAAGTACTCAGCTGACTGAGTTGTGACATTTTTCTCCTAAATTGTCACCAGAAACCCCAAGATGCCAGATTCCTAGCAAGAATAACTAGGTCCCACGGACCCTAAGGTCCAAGACTCACCCTTATAATGGAGTCTTCCCTGACCCTGTATCACTGGGCCCTTATGAGGGATTCTTCACGCTCGATGCTCAGAGAGATGTGGTGTCTTGTGGGTTGAATGTCAATGTCTCCCTTAGGCTCATGTGTTTGATCACTTGATGCCCAGCTGATGACACTATTTGGGAAGGTTGTGGAACCTTTAGGAGGTGGAGCTTTGCTTCAAGTGGCTCCCTGGGGTGGGGTGGGGAGTGAGGTGGGGGAAGACCTTGAGGTTTTATAGCTTGGCTCCACTTCCTGTTTGCGCCTGCTTCCTGACATTGAACTATGACTGCAATGTGACGCACCAGCCTGCCATGCTATGGACAATATCCTGAGGAACTTTAAGCTAAAATAAACCATGTCCTTCCTTGAGTTGGGTTACAGTCGGCTTCTCCTTGCTGGGACGAACAACCATCCAGACACAGCTTATGGGAAGAAGGGGTTTGTGATGGTTAGGTTTTGTTGTCAACTTGGACCTTTTTAATTATCTTGGGTGGGTCTCTGAGGATGTTCACAGGAAGGCAGCCTCTCAGTAGGGGGAAGGATGTAAAGAAGCTCAAAGAAGATGGAAGTAAACATCCTTTCCTATGTGGGCCATGCAGGAAGGAAATTCCAGAGACTCAGGAAGCCGTTAATTCTGGGGAAGAGTTGCAAGACCCCACCCTAAGGCTATTTACATACAGGGGAAAGAATTCTCTCCTTGCCCTCCAGCCTGTTCCCTGTTCTGTGTGTGTGTGGTGTTGGTGATGGGTTTCTCTCTCTGCTCGTACCTGTGAAAGGGGCCAGCCTCTTTTGCTGTTACAGAACTTCCCCTCAATCTGTAGTTTCAATAAATCCTTTCCTCCCCCAGATTGTGCCTGGTTTGGAGATTCATCCCAGCGGTACAACAGGGTTTATTTCAGGCATACAAGTCCAAGGGAACACCATCAATGGTTGAAGAACCTCCTTGCTTCCATACATCCAAGTAGAGTGCTCTTTAACTACGAAGAGTGGATATACGCATCACTATATCTCTAATAACTAGGCTTATCCCCTTTATTCAAACTATTCTCGCTTTAGATGAGATCTGTTCTCTAGTACAGATGGAGGAGAGTAGTGGGGAGAACAGGGATATGTCAATACATCCAGAAGAGTATTACTGACTGTCTACCATGAAACGGGTCACCTCCACCCCATCTGCCCAGAAGCCACTAGGGAGGAAGTGGTAACACAAACACCGCTCTCATGGTTAGCCTGAAAACCAGTTCCAGGGACATGGTGACAGACACTGGTCACTCAAACCTCATAAAAACAGATAGCGTCTATGAGAAAGAAACCCTGAATCAGATCCCTATCTTGCCCACCAAGGCTCACACAAAGCATCGTGGAAGAGGACGGCAGGAGGATTGTAAGATCCTCAGGGTGGGTGGGAATAGCCTGACACCACGTCTCCCCCCCTTTCCTGCAGAGACTGACTGAGGCCTCTTGGTCCCCACAATGAACACCAACAATCCCACCCAGGAAGACCCTCAGAAGAATTGGGGCTGCACATACCCAGTGGGGCTGGACTCAGATCCGCCCCTAGTGACACCCTCCTTCCAGCGGGGATTTGCCTGTGTGCTAGGGGCTCTAGTAGGACGTTTAATCAAATGACTGTGTCTTTGGGGCCACACATTTCAACTGTCACTTTCAAACGACCACAAGTTGTTTCAGGTATTTTGTCCCAGAAACAAGTAAAGTAACAAATCCAGGGTAGAAGCCCCCTTTACCACCTCTCAGACAAGAGACCCAGGGCTCCATCGGCTCCCCTGCAGACCCCAGCCTTTTTGCAGGAGCTCTGTGGGTGCTGTCAGTCACCCCTCATCTTGGGAGGAGCATGTCCACAGGCTCAGGGCAGAGATGGGCACCTGGACCAGCTGGGTTATCTCCCAGATGCCCCTATAGACACTGAGCCAACATTGGCTTGGCTTTTGCCCGGTGCAGGCTTCGGAGTTGGGGCTGGTTTCTAAACTCCAGCTTCAGCTCTGTGATTCCACCTCATTGTACTTCATGGGGTCCCCCAGGGGGTGAGAACCTCCCTGAGAGCAGAAGCCGTGCACCCCACATCTGCAAAAGCCCCACAGCCCAGGGGACACAGTCGAGCCCCCCTCAGGGATTGATGGATGAGTCGGGGAACTGAAGCTGGCCAAGAGTCCAGCATATCACTGAAACACTGAGCTGGGTGGGGATTCCGAGTGTGTGACAGCCTACACGAGATGCTGCTGAAGGAAAGAAAGCCTGAATGCCATAGGCTACAGTGTTCCGTTACAAATCCCAGTGGCAGCCTTGGATGTGATGGACTGTGCCCTGGTCCAAAGCAAAGATCCAGTCAGTGACCTTGAACGGTCGCATGGTGCTTTCCATTTAATGTCCTTTGATGAGTGGATCTGGTAGTGTTCCTGTGAGGAGATTTACATCAGCTCATCATTCCAGGGGTCCGGCTCAGAAGAACTCCCTCTGCTGAGAATTGAAGCACACGGGAGTGAGGAAGCCAAGGGTCGGGCTGTGCAAGCAATATTTTATCAGTAGATGCCAGGAAACGATCCAGCCCACTAAAGACTTCGCGGCATTTGCTATCAAGTGACGCTGACAAGATGAACCTATGGACAGACAGATAGGAGCCTGTGATGTTGAACTCAGCTGTGGTAACACAAATCCCCGGGCCACATTCTGTGCATGTGCAGAACTTGGGACGTCTTATGCAACCAAGCAGCTCAGGCAAGGTGTCACCCTCCACAACCTGAGGCATCCGCTTAGACTTTTTGGGACCTCAACTTGGGCTGGAAAAAAAAAAAAAACACCAAACAAACCAGGATTCCTGGCTTTGACAGGAAAGAATTCCAGGAGGAAGTGGTACAGAGCAGGGTTAGGATTTCCTTAAAGACATTTAATACAGGCTTAAGCATGAGGATTAGGAAAAGAAGGGGCGCTCAGAGAGAGACAGATGAAAGTGTCCCACTCAAGTGTCCTGGGGGTGGCTCTGTGTGGGCTTCAAGAATCCTTTTGGAATTCCATTGTTCTGTCCCACTCCCCTCTTGATAAAGGACGATGTATGGTGGCTGTAGAGGGTCTGATCAGATCAAGTCAGGAGGCAGGGCTTTGCAGGGGAATTTAGGACAAGGCTTTGCTGTGCGTGTGGTTTGGGGTGAGGATCCTGGAGAACTGTGGGTTTACAGCTGGAAACACGAGCAAGTTGTGAACAGTTCTAACTGTCCTGGATGCTTGTGACTCTGCAGGGCTTCAAGTAGACTCTTGGCTGGAAGGGGGCTCCGTCCCCTTCATGTGCCCTCGACAGGTTCCTGATCTCTGTACCGTGTCTCTTCCGCTGCCCACACACTTACTCACAGACCTAGGTGCTGTTGTTGGCACACAGTACATAACCAAAAGTAGCTGGTGGGAGGAATGTTTTTATTTGGGCTCAGAGTCTTGAGGGGCAGCTCCATGACGCCAGGGGAAAGCAGAGATGAGCAGAGGCTGGCCGTCACCTCTGCCGCAGCAGGTGGGCAACAGCAGCAGGAGAGTGTGCCAGACTCTGGCAAAGGGGAGCTGGCATTAACAAAGTCAGCCCCCAACAACACACCTCCTCCAGCAAGGCTCCACCTCCCCTAGGGACCAAGCACTCTGGATAGATGAGTTTATGGGGGGAGGGGACATCTGATTCAAACCACCACAGGCTCAGGCCTCACCGACTCATCAGCTTTCCTTGGCATGGCCTCTCAGAGCACCAGTCACGGGAAAGGGTCCAGAAGTAATGCTTCACAATCCTTAGTCAAAAACACGATCTAGACACGTTACCGAAAATTAAACTGGGCAGTAGATGCATGGGGCTCTCAAGGGAAGGAAGGCTCCCTCCACCGGTCATCCAACCTCACTGTTGGCTGGGCCACCTTGGCTGGTTTCTGGAAGTCTTTCAACATATGCAAACGTGTGTGTGTGTGTGTGTGTGTGTGTGTGTGTGTGTGCGCGCGCGCGCGCGCTCGTGCACAATTCTCCTGTATTTGCACAAGCGGTGTACATTATGCATAGTTTGGTGCATCTGGAATGTTTCAATTAACAATGTAACTTGGAGATTTGTTCTGTGTCAAGATAAAACTCATTCCTTTCATGTTGATCTTGTGTTCTCTTTTTGTAGATCACCAACCATTATTTAATAAGCTCTTTACTGTTGGGTAATTATTTTTTTCTATTCTTTTGTTGCTATTAAAAGAAGTGTGTGCGTTCATCTTTTTTTATTTTGATTTTTTTGTTTTTGTTTTTGTTTTCATCTTTTTAAAAAAATAGGTGATGAAAGTGGATTCCTGGGTAAAGAGGTGCACATTTAATTATGTAACTGCCCCTTGAAAAGAATCACAAAGTTACAGCTATACTATAAATTTATATAGAGAATGTCTATTTTCATTCAATTTTACCAACAGCATAATAAAAGTTTTTAAATCCGTCAACATCCATCATGGTTTGAAAATCCCTTCCAAAATCCATGTTCAGATCTAATTGCCAGTGAAAGGTCTTGGGAGGCGGGAGCTTGAAGGGATGTTTAGTAAGAAGGTTTTTGCCCTCACGGTGGATTAAAGCTGCTGTCAAGGAAACGAGGTAGTTATCCCAGGAATGGATTGTCATGACGTCAGGTCCTTTGGGTGCACCCCTATAATCTCTTTACTCTGGAGACTGAGGCAGGAGGATTGTGAGTTCAAGGCTGTTCCTGGGCTACATAGTGAGATTCTGCCTCACTTCAGCTGCCTCAACTTCCTCTTGCAGTATCATTTCCTTCGACATGCTTTCATGTTTTTGCAATGTCACACTCAAGAGGCTCTCCTCACCAGATGGCAACACCTCGCCAGATACAACTCTGAGAAACTATTCTTTTCTGTATAAATGTCCTAGCCTGTGGCCTTCTGCTGTAGTATCATAAGGGGGACTGAGACAGTGTCTCCTTCTAACTTCTCTTCCTTATTTATTTAATAAAGAGCAGGGCTCAGCAGTCCAACCTCAGTTCGGCTTGAGTTTCCATGTCTCTGAGCCTGTGACTTTTCTCCAGACATTTGCAGGGTTCCATGTTCTCTGATTTTCTGTTTGACTTACAGGAGCCCTTTACACAATAGGAAGGAGGGAGAGAGATAGAGATAGAGATAGATAGATAGATGAGAGAGAGAGAGAGAGAGAGAGAGAGAGAGAGAGAGAGAGAATGGGCACACCAGGGCTTCTTGCCACTGCAAACGAACTCCAGATGCATGTGCCACCTTGTGCATCTGGCTTTACATGGGTCCTGGGGAATCGAACCTGGGTCATTAGGCTTTGCAGTCATAGTGCCTTAACCATTGAGCCATCGCTCCAGCCCCCAGATGATACATATTTATCATAAATTGCCAAACTTTTTCTTCCTCTAGCTCGTGTTTTTACTTTGAACAATCTTTCATGCCAAAATGATAAGATTGAACATTTTTTGTTAAAAATTATGGCATATAGATCCTTTCTTTGGTTTTATTTCCCTGTTCTGAAGTTACACAAATAAAATTCTCCTGGATTCCATTCTAAGAATTTAAAGTTGAAATTTATACTTTTAATTGTTTTATGCATTTTTGTAAGGAATTGGCTGAGGCTTCAGATTGATGTTTTTTTGACAAATAACGTACTTATTTCAACAAAGCTTCTGGTAAATCCCTGACATTCTCATCCATTTTAATGCTATATTTATTATATACTAAGTTAATATGCATATTAGCATTTATTTCATACTTCATTATTGTTTATTCCTATACCAACGACCAAGCTGTCTAATAAATTCTAGCCACACCAGACATGTAACATGTGGATAGGTATTTTTGTAACATTTGGATAGGTTTATTTTTTAACCTTCAGATTTTTTTTCTTCTATTTATATCAGAATGATCTGTCAATGAACTTTAGAATTGGATAAGGTAAAAAGAAACTCTGTTGGCATTTTTATTGGGATTACATTGCCAATGCATTTATTCACTCTTAAAACAGATTTTTTTTCTCCTTTGAGGTCTATTGACATGAATTTATTATTAGCTTTCTTCAAATGGATAGGCAAATGTCCACTGGGTATTTTAATTTAACGCACCTGTAATTATTTTGGTCATTGCTGAAATTCTAAATGAGACGTCTTCTCCCACAAGTTAAAATAAATACACACATGCACGTGTAGTTCTCTCCCTTCGCTACAGTGTTCCTTTCTGCAGATTCAGCTTCTCATATCGATGGTTTTGCCAAAATATTAGATAGAAGTTTCCAGGAACATGCAGTTCCCAAGTGTTAGGTTGCTGCTCTTCTAAGTAGCCTGCAGACTTATTGCGATGCCTCTCTCAGAGGGAATGGTCCTGTGTCCAGTGTGTGCAGGCTGTGTGCATGACCCACCCCTTCCCTCGCCTCTTAGCCGCTGCCTCAGCTCACAGTGCTCACGGTCCAGTGGCTCTAATTTGATTTAATAATGGCCACAAAGCCCAGGACTAGTGAGGGTCTTTTCGCACATTAAGAAATTGTTTTCTTCGTTACTGATCACCACTGTTAGTATCATACTATACCTCAATTATAAACTATCCTTTAACATAGCTATGTACACTAGCCAGTACTCATTAGGGTTTGAATCATCCCCTATGGGATATATCTCTGCAGATAAGAGGAGAGTGTCCTGTGTGTGTGCCCTAGATAAAGATTTATATTTTAGAGCTAAGACTAAAACAGAATTCCACATTAACAAAGACCAAGTGGACCAGACTGGAGGCTTGGCAACAATCCAGCCGCCTTCCAGTGCACAGCTTTGCACCCACTAAGGACAGCAGGATAACCCTCCTTATAGAAAGTTACACACACTGTGCCGCACACATCAAACACCATGAGAGAAAGCAGAAAGGAGTCATCCATAATGATGAGATGCTGTAGTTAGCTTCTCATTATTGGGACAAAACACCTGACCAGAAGCAGCTTGTAGGATGAAAAGATTTATTTCAGCTCCCAGTTTCAAGGGAAGCCTTTATCACGGCAAGGAAGAGTATAGCACAGTAGAGGCAGCCATATAAGTGGGTGGGAGAATATTTTCCTTATTGGGCTTGGAGCTGGGCGACATTACCCCAAAGCCTACTCTCAGTCACACACCTCTTAAAGCAAGTTTCCACCTCCCAAACTGCCACTCTTTGGAAAGCAAGTATTCCAAACACATGAGGCAATGCAGGATCTCTTATTTAAACTACTGCGTTCCAGCGCTGACCCTCCCAGACTCGAGACCATCTCGTGATGCAAAATGCATCCAGTCCATCATTAAAAGTGCCCATCGCATTGTTTGCCCACTAAATAATGTAACTCATTATGGTCAATAAATATATATATTAAAATAACAATAATAATAATAATAAAATTCAAATTGAAAAAAAAAAAGTGCCCATTGGCTTTATCAACCCTGACTGCTCAAAAGTCAAAAGTCTCTTCTGAAACTTAAGATGTTCTCTTAACTGGGAGCCTGTAAAATCAAAACACAAGTTAAATTCATTCTCCTTTCAAAAAGGAGAAACTGAGACTAGGCAAGAAAGCTTGGACCTATGCAAGATAGAAACCAGAAGGGCACACATCAAGTCCCGCAGCTCCAAGGCTGGCATCTGGGACCCGTGACAAAATCTCAAAATTCTACGGCTCTGCCTGTGCTGCTGGCTGCCAGCCCCAATCCTGACCCAGGTCTTCCCTCTCATAAGCCAAGCATCCATAGTCCACAGTTCTTTCTGCATTTAGGCCTCTCAAACTCTTCTCAGAATGGTCCATTAAGCTCTGTTTACAGAGCTGCATGGCGTATCTTAGTTTTAAATTCCAAATTCTTCCATATTCCTTTCGCAAATTAGTTTTGAAAGACCAAAAAAAAAAAAAAATCCACAGAAACAAAAAAAAACAAAACATGGTTATGTTTACTGCAGCAACAACCCTACTTCTGGTACCAGTTTTTGTATAACAGTTATCTTCCCATTGCTACTACAAAGCAAAACACCTTACCAAAAACATTTATGGGAGGAAAGGATTTATTTCAGGCCTCGAGTTTCAAGGGGAAGAAGCTTCATCGTGGTAGAGAAAGCATGGTATGACCAGAAGCTCTCACCTGTGTGGATGGAGGTTGTCTCATTACTGACTGAGCTTGAGGATGGGCTAGTAATCCTCAAAGCCTGTCTCCAGAAGCACACCTCCTTCAGCAGAGCTCCACCTCTCAAACTTCCACCAGCTGGGGATTGAGTAGTTGTAAACACATAAAGTTGTGGGACATTTTATAGTCACACCACAACATGAGGTAAAGAGAGAGGAAGAGAGTGCAGAGGAGACATCTCAGCAGTGGTGGAGATCACCAACAAAGGACTGTGGGTAAGTTGGAACTCAGAAAAATAAAGTATCCATGTTGAAAAGTTTATTCAGGTTGCCCAGCCACAGGTTAGAGAGTGAAGAGAGTCCCCTGCCAACTGGAAAACAGAGCTGGAGAAATCCTACAAACCGAACAACACAGAAAAGACAGTGGTCTGTCTTTGTTTAAGTGAGCAGAAGCTCAATAACCTTCAGGACTGGGAAAAATGAAATAGCAGCAAATTGTCTTCAAGTTTCATGAAAGGTATCAATTTATAGTTGCAAATGCACACCAACTGGATAAATAGAAAATAGCCCTTACCCCAGTGTGTCCTGGAAAAACTATCTAAGCCAATGGAAAAGGGAAGAAAAGTTGGAAGGGGCCTCGGGAAAAATACACCAAAATATAGAGAATACTAATAATACCTATTTCTTCTTAGAAAACAAAATAATACGATTTAGGGTAAGAGATAAGGAAATGGAATCTTTGAGATACTGAAAAATGAAGTCTTTCAGTCCCTTATTTTAAATGCATGAGATGTACGAGAATTTTGGGGAATCAGCAAAAGTAGTATTTTTGAGAATGCTTAGCTTTAAATATGTATCTTGAAGGCTTAGAATCTGCAGTAACTTCCTTCTTAAGAAACAAAGACAAGGATGAATAACACCTCACAGCTTACTTAAGCATAGAAGATAAAGATTAGAGAAATCGATGAAGTAAAAAAAAAATAAAGAAAATTAGGAAATTTAAATTTAGGTCTTTGAAAATATTAATAAAGTCAATATCTCATCAACCTTGAATAAGATATGGGGACCAACATCACAGATGAGGGCACACCTGCTAAGCACTTACATGACAGTATTAAAGAAATACTTCAGAAATATCATTAGCAACTTTAACTGAATGTATTCTGCAAATTAAAAGAAAAGAAAAATTCTCTGAAAGATAGAACTTAACAAAATATAAGAACTTGTTAATATTTTTAATTGGCAAATAAAATTACACATATTTAATTGCATAATACAGTGTTTTCATGCCTATGTTATTGAATGATCAAATTCTCCCACATAAATTGAATTGAACAAACTAATGTACAAATAAATACCCCCTCACTTTCTTGTGGTGAGAGCATTTAAAATATTAAGTGGTTTAAAAGCATTTTGAAAAATTGTATATATGGGCGAGGGTGAGAATAGTTTTTAAAGCAGTAATTTTTAAAGTCACATACTTGCAAGCTTGCCAGCCTGGGTTCAATTCCCTGGCACCCACATGAAGCAATGTGGCCCAAGCCTCTGAGATCCCAGCACGTCTATGACAGTGTGGGGAGGAGTCGGAAGATGGGAGCCCCGAGGCCAGCTCGTCTGACTTGCCTTGGTGTCTGGAGACTCATCTGCAGCAAAAGTGACCCCTGTCTCAAAGAAGGAGGACCACAGACATCTCCACGGTGTCGTCTGACCTCCATAATACCCCATGGCATGGGTGCCCACGCACACATGAATTGATACATAAAGATGTTTAAAAATGTATTCTTGGATTATCTTGGTTAAAGCTATTAAACTTACAGAAAATATTACACACACTCTCTCACACACTCACTCCACAGGCCTGGATGGTATAGAGCATTGAACATCTCAGGACAAATATGTCCAGTGACACATTAGTCTTCTCAGAAAACAGACTAGAAGGGGCCACTAGTTCCCAGTCATTTCTGTGGCCAGCATAACTCTGATCTCAAAAGCTGAAGTAAATCATACAAAGTACATAAACAAAAGATGAATGCTCCTTATAGAATATACATGTAAACTAGGTAATGTAATATTAAAAATTCAATCATTCATTAAAAAAATACATTCCTTGAATGGAAAGATGGCTCAGCAGTTAAGGCGCTTGCTTGCAATGCCTGACTGCCTGGGATTCAATTCCCCAGCACCCATGTAAAGCCAGATGCACAAAGTGTTGCATGCATCTGGAGTTCATTTACAGTGGCAAGAGGCCCTGGAATGCCCATTCTCTTACTTTATCTCCCTCTCTGTGTTTGCAAATAAATAAATAAATAAATAAATAAATAAATAAATAAATAAATAAATATGTTTAATAAAATAATACATTCCTAGCAAGTGACTTTTACCCCTAGCATACCCATTCTCTTTCTTTATCTCCTCTCTGTGTTTGCAAATAAATAAACAATAAATAAATAAATAAATATTTTTAATAAAAATAATACATTCCTAGCAAGTGAATTTTACCCCTAGCATTTCAAAGTTGGCTTCAGATTTAACAATCAATCAACTAATTATCCCCAAATTTCTAAAGCAAAAGGGGAATGGTGAATTAAATATGTGCAAAAAGAAAAGGCATTTGTTGAAACTCAACACCAATTCATAAGAATAAAATGATTTTTCAATTTGTATATTAGTGGGAACACACTCATTCTGTTAAATGGCAGACATAAAAACACTTCACCTATCATCCCATTAAATAACCAAAGGTCCAGTTTTTCCTCTAAGACTGACATTAGGTGGTACATATATTCTTACCACTTTCAGTGAACAGAACAGTAGAGTTAAAAAAAGGAAAATAGGGCCTGAAGAGATGGCTTATTGGTTAAGGCATTTGCCTGCAATGCAGAAGGACTCGAGTTCGATTTCTCAGTGCCCATATAAAGCCAGATGCACAAGAGGGCGCGTGCATCTGGAGTTCATTTGCAATACCCTGGCGTACCCATTCTCTCTTTGCCTCTCTCTCGCTTGCTCTCTCAAATAAAATAAACAAGACATTCCTCCCATACTGAGCTGTTCATCAAAGAGACCCACCAGGTCCCTAAAACAAGACAGAATTCTGTCAAAGCTCTTGAATACCCACCCCAGGCCAAAGGTAAGGTCCTATTGTTGAAGAAACCACAGAAAGATATCAAACTACACCGAGAGACCCTGCGAGATCCAGAATGGCAACCAGATACCATCATATGCAATGCTGAAAGGCGCTACATAAGCGGCCAGGGGAAATTGATCAATAAAATTTGGAGAAAGCAGAGACCACTGACATATAATGCTGACTGTTGCCATGAGAAGGCCGAATACACTGCCTCCAGGGAGGGATCAGCAAGCCAAGAAGTGATCAGTTGGACAATAGAGGTGCCATAACCTGGGCAGGGGGGTCAACAGTTTTTAAGTTGGCCAAAAAGTCCACTCAGTGTCAAGGAGCCCTTAACTGGAATTCTCAGGGCAAAATCCTATGAGAACCAAAAACTTGGGCCCCCAAGGAGAAACTCTGTTTACTAGAGAACTAGAGAGGCTAATCCCAATAGAATCTCTCCAAATTAGAAATGTTTGCCACATTTAACCCATATTGACTTCACTCTCCGATGGAGATCCTGTTTGTATTTTTCAGTGAGAGAACCAAGGTCATTTCAACTCCACCAAAGAACTACAGGCAGAGGGCTGACATCCTGGCAAGAGATGAACCACCCCAGGCTTATCGTGTAGCCCCCAAATGAAACCTTTGAGAGAATGAGGGGATAGCAAGAGATCTATCAGTACAGTTACTCAGTCAACCCAGGATAAGTCAGTGAGACAGACACCAGTGATTTTCAACACAACCTAAAGCACAAGTCCAGAGACCCTTAAGATCTCAACAATAAAGCAGTCTTAAATCCTACCCACCATGGCTCAGGGAACTGAGCGGAAGAAGGGGCAGAAAGAGTGTAAGAGCCATGGTGGGGGAGAATATCCAGAGATATCAAGCTCCCCTCAGCAACTATACACAAGGGGCAGGGGGAACCTGGCAGCCTCCTGTGCTATCCATAACCCCCTACCCCATGGAACGATCCAGTATGCCCACCGAGGAAGATACCCAGTGGATTGGGGAGAGGGAGGAGGGAATCGGGGATACCAATGTAATATTTACTAATGAACTGTATCTAATTTTGGACAATAAAAATATGAATTAAAAAAAGGAAAATAAAGCCACAACGTGGCAAAAATACTTTTACTTGCTGACACGATGCTCTACATAATTAGAAGGCATCGGAACACTGCAGAAAGTGAAATGGTTGAGTAAGATCCCAGGAGAAGATCAGTGTGAAAAACAAGCATTGCAGTCAGTGTGGGGAATGGCTGAGTCTGAAACCCTGGCCCCATGGAAAAGCTGGATGTTGGGACAGGCTCCTGGTAAACTCGTACTGAGACCGCGTGGCTGTGGTGGTGGATGGTAAACAGATCATAGGGCCCAGTGAGAAGCTCAGAAAAGCCTCACAGAGGTATGGTCATGTGGCTTCAGAAAGGCCCAGGATATCCGACAGGGAGGAATTATCGATTCATCTAACAGTGATGCAGAAAGAATGGTAGAATGAGCTCTCACTCCGCTTCATATGGAGGTGGGCTATGGGAACAACATAAAAATGAAAACTAGGAAATGTCTAGAAGAAAAGTGCACTTTTGCGATCTTGAGTCAAGGAAAGACTTTAGCAGAGAGAGAGACCACAAAGTGCTGGGCAAAAACAGCTGCCACAAATCCAGCTGGGGGGCACACATGCCATCCAGGCTCACATGAATCCAGCTGGGGACACACACCTGTCATCCCAGCTCACATAAATCCAGCTGGCAGTACACACATGTAATCCAAGCTCTCTGGATGCTGGCTGAGGCAGGAGGATTGTCACAAGTAAAAGGCCAGCCCTGGCTACAAAGCAAGACCCCATTACAATAAGACTAATTCCTAAATTGGATGTCATCAGATTAACCACATCTGTCCACCAAGGATCTCTGTTAAGAAAGAAAGAAAGCCAGGGCTGGGAGAAAGTATTTTCCACAGATACAGATGTGGGTCTGCCAAAATCTTATATCCTGAGTATGTAAAGGACTCATAAAATTTACTAAAAAAAAAAAAGACAACCCAGCTTTCAAAATGGACAAAAACGAACAGTTCACGAGAAAAGATACAAGAATGGCCAACACGCAAGCATATGAGCAGATGTTCTATGTCGTGCATCACTAATGAACCACACATGAAATCCCCATGGAACACCTGCTTTCCACCCCCGGGACTCTCAAAGTTAGAAAGACTAACAACACTCAGTGCTGGAGAAGACATGGGCATTGCTTAGGGTTGCACATACACTCCACCAGGGGGCTCCATCTCTACCACAACCCA
This sequence comes from Zapus hudsonius, assembly GCA_004024765.1. NCBI lineage: Eukaryota > Metazoa > Chordata > Mammalia > Rodentia > Dipodidae > Zapus > Zapus hudsonius. Next base: position 46,301 of record PVHP010002597.1, read on the forward strand.
TGGTCCAAATGACCCAATCCCTTTGGAATCTGAAAATGTCTATAAAGTTACCACCTAGTAGTTTAAACTAATAACCAACAGCACTGAAAATACGACTATGCCTGGAACCTTCATGCTGATCACTCCTTAAGACAATTCGAGTCAGAGAAAAGGACCACTGTGTGTTCCTTAAGAAAGAGAGGGCCTTCCGGAAAAAAACTCGGTGTGCATTTAAGTGCATGTGTGTTTGAAGTAGAAACAGGAGTCCCATAGTTTCTATGGGCAGTTAGTCAGGGATAGAAGTCCAAAGAAGAACAAAGAGATGCCATTCTGTCCATCCTGTCTGATTCTGTCTCTCAGCTCAGCCTTTCTGGGTCAGCCCTTGAGTCCATGAACCAATCAGGTCTCTCCTTACATACCCAAGTCTGATAACAAGACCCACCTTAATTGGATGCCTGATTTGTTTCTTCCTGTGATTTCACCTGAGTATGTAAGTCTGCCTCTCCCCCTGGGAAGGGGAGGTCACTTGTCTCAGCATGGAGACTAGCCTGCTGTCTTCTGCAGGATTCTGGCTTTGGGTGCTTTCTCACACAGAAGACATATGTGATCTTTCTTTCATCTCTGGATGAAAATTCACAATTTCTAATCCTCTCTGGTCTTCTATGAGAAGCACTGCCTTCCACATGTGAGTGTGTGTTCCTCTGCGATGAAGATTCTCTGTGTCCCCTCTCCCTTTCCAGCCTGGCCAGGAGGAGAATTCTCTTTCAGCTAGCCTCCTCCCTGGATTTTAATTCCCCCTACAATAAGCCCCATATTTCATAATTTCACCCTAAGTAAACAGAATTCATTATTCACCTTTCTTGAAGTCTGTTTTATTAATTCTTTGCTAAAATTGGATAGGGCCCTAAAAGTTGGGGTTCACAGGCCTTCTCTGAATCCCATTATCCTGCTTCGTCTTCCTGCCCAAGCTGTCCTCTGAGAGTTATTTCCACAACTGGAAACCTGTGGGAAGCATGGATACAGAACTGGATGCACTAATTGTATCATCCATTCATGGTGGACAGGGATGGCCAACTCGAGTTGGAGGAGAGCAGCCGGCCAGCAGGTACACGTTTGAGTGTCACTCCCGGGTCCTAGGGGCCAGGGAGCTGGGGGGCTGGGGGCCAGGGAGCTGGGGGGGCTGGGGGATCTGGGGACCAGGGCTTGGAGGTTCAGGAGGAAGCACATACAGCAATGACTCAGCTTTGCCTTTGGTTATGACGTTAACTTGTTTGTTTTGCCCTTTTAAAGCTAGATATGAATAACATGTCAGGAAGCCAGTGACCCCCACACTAAGCACAGGTAAATACTAACCTGACATATCTTCCAAAGCTTCCCATGAGCACAGAGTTCCCCTGGAACATCAGCTTTGGAGGTCACACAGTGGATGAAGATGACAAGACCTCAGAGCCCAGGACTGGGTTGGGTTTGCACCTTCAGTTATCAGCCACTAGGCAAAGAAAGGAGTGTTTTCACACACCAAGGAAGTTAGGTGCATAGCAAACACACTTCTGCTCCCCAAGGATTTTCAAGTACTCAGAACAGAGGCCAAGGTGGCCCTGAGCCTCTAGACTTCATTTCTTTCAGGCCCTCAATTAACTAGGAGGAGGAGTGTTGCTTTTATTGGTATAAATTCCACAAATCACATTTTCCCATCAAGTCACAAGGAAGGGGCTTCTCCCTCGCATTTCTGGGGTCCCGTGACTTCCTCCAAGGGCCGCTCTGAGCTCCAGTCTCTTGACTTGTAATTATGCTTCATATCCCTGCCCGGCTGAGAGTCAATCCGAACATTTAAACTCCCCCAAAGCAAGATGTACGTGTCCTGTGATTTTTGGAAACTTTTCTTATCCGATTGTCTAAAAACACATGAGCCCCAAATCCACACAGCTCAAGTCAATTTCCTCTCCATCTTCGGATCCAGGAAGCCAAAGCAGAGGACTTTCCAAGGCTGGCTGCAAATTAAAGAAGGGAAGGAAACAGGGTGGGAAATGTCTTGGTTGTGCCGAGACCTCGGAGAGGCCCCGGTGGCAGAGTGTCCCTTGGGGCGCAAGGCTTGGAAAAGTGATGAATGAGCCGGCCAGGGAGCCAGGCCGCTTCCCCAGCATATGGTTTTGTACTTTCTTCCTAATATACAGCAGGATTATTGCAAAGGCGTGAACAGCTCTGGAGCTCCCCCTTGTCCCTTAAGACACAGCCAGGCCACCCCTGTTTTACTTGAGACATAAACTTCTTGCAAAGGCAAGACCTGCACAGGGCGCAGAGTGTCAGCCAGCAGGGCACACCTGCGCTTGGTCTCAGCTCACAAAGAAGCAACACCCTTCACATCTTCAGGAGAGAAATGCCCACAGCCTCATGGTGATCTATGGAGCCAAAGCTCCAGACCCCTGGAAGAGGTCTGCATTTAGAACCAGATCCAATTTTCTGTAGAAACCAATTCCTGGCAAAATCACCAGCCACAAACTCCTACCTGTGATAAGGAATGCCACAGCCCACGTATCAGCCTTGGGGACAGTCGTGCAGTATGGTATTGGCCATACTTCTGTGCATTTCCAGAAGATTCCTGAACCTTCCATGGCTCAGTCCAGGTTTGCATTTTCCTCTCTGCAGTCAACCGTCTCATTGCTGCACAGAAAAGAACCCAACTATAGCTGCTTGTGGAGGAGTGGATTTATTTTGGCTCTCAGACTTGGGGGAAGCTCCATCATGGAAGGGAAAACGATGGCATGAGCAGAGGGTGGACCTCATCTCTGCCACAGTACTGCAAACAGCAATAGGAGAGTGTGCCAACCACTGGCAAGGGGAAGCTGGCTAGAACCCCCATCAGCCTGTTCCCAAAAACACAGCTCCAACAAGGATCCAATACCCAAACTGCCATCAGCTGGGGATGAGCATTCAGAACACATTCGTTTGTGGGGGACACCTGGATGAAACCATCATACTCTCATAGACAAAAAGCTAAACTTGTCTACTGTTTAATGATCTCAAAAACCCAAGAGGAAGCTGGGCATGGTGGTGCATGCCTCTAATCCCAGCACTTGGGAGGCAGAGGTAGGAGGATCACCGTGAGTTCAAGGCCACCCTGAGACTACAGAGTGAATTCCAGGTCAGCCTGGGCTAGAGTGTGACCCTACCTCGAAAAACCAAACCAAACAAAACAAAACAAAAAACCCAAGAGGAGCGTCTGTTAGATGGGCATGGAGTCTGGGTCGGTCCACACTGGAAAGCCTGCAGAGGGAGGAGGGGAATCCAAATATTGCTGTTCTGATCAAAACATATGAAAACCAAATGCTCAGTTTCTCTCACATGGTAGAATGTCACATCTGACAGGTTGTTGTGGGCTGTTGCTTATGTGCCCTTGGGCAGAATGTGGGACTGTGGGGCAGACCCCCAGCCCTGGCCTTCCTGCCCATGCCCTCTCTGACAGGGGTATCAGGGGCATCGAGATAAGCAGCCCCAGGACGCATCAGATAGGATGGGATGAGCAGGCTAGGGAGCACTCAAATCAGAGGCCACTGAGACTGGCCTGATGGCTGACTCCAGCCAAGACTGTAGGGCCTTCTGTGATGGTTGAGTTTCTGTTGTCAACTTGACCTTTTCAGCGATCTTGGATAGGTCTCTGAGCATGTTCACAGAAAGGCAGCCTCTCATCAGGGGGCAGGATGTAAGGAAGCGCAGGGGAGCTAGAAACAAACATTCCTTCCTGGGAGGGCAGTGCAGGAAGGAAATTCCAGAGACTCAGGAAGACAAAAAGTCTAGGATAGGGTTACAAGACTCCACCCTAAGGCTATATAAAGGGCTGGAAATCTCTCTGTGTCTCCCCCCTGCCTGTTTTCTGTTATGTGTATGATGCTGGTGATGGGTTTTCTCTCTCTGCTTGGACTGTGAAGGGGGGAGCCTCTTTTGCCATTCTGGAACTTCCCCTGGATCTGTAGCTTCAATAAATCCCTTCCTCCCATAACTTTGCCCACTTTGGAGGTTCATCTCAGAGCAGCATGTGGCTGACTCTGACACCTCTGAGGGGGTCTCTTCGCCCCTTCCTCAGGCCGCATCCCTTCAGGGTTCCTAAAGTTTCTCTTGGAATCCTAGGATGAACTTGACCATCACTCCAGGTCCCCACCCGGGGACAAGTAGGGCATCTGCCCCATTTAGCCTTTCTCCTCTTACCTTTGTTCTTTCTTGATATTCCTGCACCTCAGGGTTATGAAGTGAATAGAAGCTGACCTTGGAGTTTAAATTGGAGGGGAGAAGGAAGGGGACAAAGAGGGACACACAGCCCAAGTGCAGCCAGACCTGCCCCCTAGGCACACCTTTATCGTTTCTGCCTCATTGTTGACTCTACTTGGTGGATTTATTTCTCTTTAGAAATAGTGATAGATATATTTTATTTAAATTTAATGTCAATAATTTTAAAATAATTTCCAGCTGACACAGGAAAAGAAATCATGTAGGCAAAATTCATCAAGTCGTCAAAGTGTCCTTTATCACCATAGGAGTAGAGTTTCTTCCGTCCTGTGGAGCCACAGAACGGAACAGGCACCATCTGGGTTCTCTGGGCTCCTCTCCATCCAGGGCCCTGGCTGTTGTCTCGCAAGTGGCTGTGAGCTCTAGGGGTCATTTCATTGTGCTCAGACTGTCCCAGGTGTGCCCCACTGGCTGATGGTCCACTCAGCCTCTCCAAGTGTCTGCTGAATGGCCAGATCAATGCCGTGCCAGCACCCTTGGGAGCCCCGCTGGGTGCCTCAGAGACAAGAAGTTACACTTGTCCAAAGCTGAATGGACTTTGATGCCTGAGAACAGGTAGGAGGGAAGGGTGTGTGTTGGAAGGCCCAGAGGCCCGTGGTCTCCTTTCCCAAGTACCTTCCCCTTGGGTACTGAAACTCAGAGAAGACAGCTACCTGGGCTGACAGGAACACCTGTTCTGAAGAAGAGGGGTGTTCTCTTCTCCTGGGACAAATCTGGAAATGAATTTCTAAAAAACACTAGCTGAAGTCAGCCATGTAGCAATTCAAGGTCCAAGCCTTACCAAAGTCAAAAAAATTCTGACTTTGCCTATGACACTGCAGAGATTCTAGAACTTTCCTGTTCTAAAACCAATGTCCCCACTTTTCAACCCATCGTCCTCCTTCCAGAGCTCCCAAAGGAGCTGCTAAGCTTCCTGGTAAAAGTGAACCCCTTGCTGCCACCTGCCATCGGACCTGCAGGGGGCGCTGGGCCCAGATCTACAGAGGGAAGCAGAAAGATAGGGGTCCAGGGCCAGAAGAGGTGGCCTTACTGTCTCCTCTCCTGGAGGAATTTTTTCTTGAGTCACAGGGAGAAGAAGGGAAAAGCTCTTGGCTACCTCACGGGCATCAGAGAAAAGCTTGGACAATTCTAAGACAGTTTCCAGACCAGCGCTTCCACATAAGGCCTCTAGAGAGAGAACAGGAATGTGTAGCTCACCCAATAGTTTGTGGAGCAGGTCAGGGTTTAGGCGTGGGGTGACCTAGTGGTAAAGTGGGAGGAATTATTTCTAGATCTGTTTTCAGATCATGAGAAGCCCCTTAGTTCTGAATTGAGAAGAACACTGATCCACATACCAAGTAAGGCCACACAAGACTAGTTCATTAACCAGCTTAGCCTGGGAGATGCAGCAATGGACAAGAGATCCTGCCTCAGATGAGATCTTGAAGTTGACCTCTGACCCCTGCATGTGCAGTGGTACACACACACACACACACACACACACACACACACACACACACACACACCAAAAAAGCAGGCAATGTTTGCCCTCCCCAAACATGTTTATCTTATCTGTTCTTAGGCTGGGTGTATCCCTGGAGCCATAGGATACAGAAGGAGCCTGCGAGAATGAGAGAATGAGTCATGCATCTGTTTTCGCCTTCTCCTGGAAGGCACTGGAATTGAGGTTATTAATTTATCTTTATGAGATTCCCAGCTGCTGATCACGTGTTAAACCAGATCCAAGCAGAAGGAAGTGGAGGCTGGAAGCAGGGCTTTTCTCCCCAGTGAAAAGCAGTTTTTAAGTTCACAAGCCCTGGCATCCACCTCCTTTGACAGCCCCTGACGTTTCTCCAGTAGGTATCTCGCCCACCATGTGAGGAAGGCAGTCTGCCAGAAAATGGAGTCTGTCTACTGGATAAATGGTGGTGCTATATGTACTGGGGAGAGAACATGGCCCCATCTGAGGACTGGAACCCATGGTTCCAAGCACCTGAGACACCGTCACTAGGAGGGGTGGCCAGCCACAGTGGAGCTGAGAACTGCAGTCTGGGGATTCAAGAGTCACCATTCTTTTTTTTTTTTTTTCGAGGTAGGGTCTCACTCTAGCCCAGGATGACCTGGAATTCACTATGTAGTCTCAGGGTGGCCTTGAACTCATGGTGATCCTCCTACCTCTGCCTCCTGAGTGCTGGGATTAAAGGTGTGCGCCACCACGCCTGGCAAGAGCCACCCTTCTTAACTGGCCTGAACAAACCAAAATCTGTCATCAAATGGGAGTGAGGATGCTCACTACATCTAGACCGACAAACGAAGGAGGCGTGTGAATACCCACTCGGAAATGTCTGCACCGGGGCTGGAGAAATGGCTCATTGAAAAAATAATGCTTGCTTGCAATCCCCGATGACCCGAGCTCAATTCTCCAGTGCCCATGGAAAACCAGATATACAAAGTGGTGCATTCAGACCCAGACCAGAAGGGCTGCAGAGAGGGGTCAACCAGGTGCGTTCAGTTCAGGGTAGAGAACCAGTGACTGGAGCAACTGAGAACCTGGGAAGGACTATTCCCACGGAGGGGGTCGTAGGTGAGGGGATGGTCACCAGCATGGCAGAAGGTGCTGCTAAAGAGACCAGCTTTGATCCACTTGCGACAAAACGGAACACCAGGGACTTGCTTATCACGAAGGAGGTCCAGGACTCTGGCTGCCTTGCTTTGCACTAAGTGACACAGCAAAGCCTCCTGGACAGATCATCCTTTCCCTGAGGGGTGACAGGGATGTCCCTGGGAGCCTTGAACACCAGGGCTCTCTCCAGGATGCTGTCCCCTGTGTGTATCCACAGAGGACATGGGCTTGGCCAGTCTGGGTCCCAGAGGGACTGTAAATCTCTGTGCCTGCCCAGTGCAGTCATTAATGTCGAAGTGTCCTTTATCCAAACAACTGGCCAACACCTCTGTGAGCCTCGGGAAAGCAGGTCCTGGAGCAGGACATGCAGATGAGCCAGGTCCACAGTCCGTACAGCGCTGGTCCAGTCCCAAGTAGGACGAGCGACAGCCACACGGTTGTAGGGGGAATATAGTAATATTCTGAAATGGCAATTCTCCTAAATAAATAGCACATCAGCTTACTTAAACCTAATCATAACTGGTACAAATTGGGCCCATGTGCAAACAGAAACTCAAGCCGAGGCCGGAGTTAAAGCGGCCATTGTTTCTCGCCTGACCTGGGCTCGGGAAAGCCTTGCGTGTCCGGTTACATCTGTTAAAACGATTCCACTGCCAGCCCTGTATTTTAATTATAAATATATAAAAAATTTTAATAAGACGGCATTCTGGGCTTGCTAAGCTTTTAAAATGCTCATTGGGGGTGGAGCGGGTAGAGGAGAAATCCATGTGCCCTGATGCAGTGCCAGGATATAATGATTGAATGTTTTCCTGTAATAAATTGAAAAAATCTGGTTTGTACGAATGGATCCAAATCACTTGGCATTAAAAAGGGAATTCGTTACCTGGCTTCCAGCACTCTGGAACCTGGTGGGGAAAGCCGATCGCCAGCAAAAGGAAAAGGGGCGAAGAAAGGGGATTAGAAGTTGTCCCCGCTGCAGATTCCGTGCAGGGGGCCCCCTGGCCTCCTCCAGCTCCAGAAGGAGAGCTGTGCAGCCAGACAGAGGGGGACCAGAGCCAGCTCAGCTCGTAGCCACCTCCTTTGTACCTCTCCAAACCTCAGGCCTGCTTAATTATGACTAATTACCACGTGGATAATCAGATACAGTTTCAAAAGGTTGGAAATGACATTCCAAGGACACCAGGGAAGACGCAAGGTACGCCTTTGTTCGCCGGAAGAAAAGGCAGGTCCCTTCTTGAGCCTCATAACCTTTTCTTATTTTAACAATTCCAAACAGAATGAATACCATCGGTATATTGTTCCCAACTCCGGGGAATTGGACTTCAGCTGTACAATTTCTGCAGCTGTCTGTGTTTTCAGACCTCCTGTCAATAACGCCGTGTTGGGGTGTCTTTCTGCTGGAACGAAAGCCGTCTTGAATTTCTGCTTTATGTCTGTGCTTTCTGGGTGGTGGGGCGCGATGAGACTTAATAATAATAATAACAATAATGATAACAGCAGTTAAAAAGCTCGCTCTTGACTCCGCTGGCTCAGATATAATAGACCCCGTCTTTTCTCCCGATTCCCTCTGCTTGTTCTAGAAAATACTGGGAAAAGTGCAGGAGACGGTGTCTTGCCAGGGCTCCCCTCCATTTAAAATCCCTTTGGCTAAGTGAAGGATCACAGTATGTCATTTCCAGTCTAACAGAAGTGCTGGGCCACGCTCAGCTTCTATTACCACGAGGCAAATCCCTTGGTTCCCGGCGCCAGGGTTGCTGGTTTGGCTCTCAGCCCGGCATTGTTTCTTCATTACATTCCAGAGGGGCTCTCAGCCAGTTAATGTTTGCCCTGGGAGGTCCGAATATCCAGCAATCAGCACTGAACTTTTCTCTTTTTGTTGAGAATTGCAGGTTTCAAATGCAATCACTGGCTTCGGAGAAAAACTTACAGGTGAACACAAAAAGCCCTAATTTACATTTTATTCACAAACAATAATATTTTCAGCAGTTTCGCCATGTGCCCTCATAAAAGAGTTTTAGAAGTCGTCTGGCTTTTTAAGGCTTTATGGAGGCTGGGATTGGTTTACCAATTTAAGGGCAGTCATTTTATTTACTTACTTTTTTAAAATCCTAAATAGCATAAAGGTATTTGATCCTAGCGCGGTAGAGTTGTTATTTCTTAGGTCCACGTGGGAAACAACCCTCAGAAATGGATAAACTAATTTGAACCGGTTTCAAGCACACGACGTTTAATTAAATCACATCTCAGAGTGGATTTTAAAGGTTGAGATGTTCAGAGCACACGGACTGGACCGGATTGGCATCTTCGCCTTGGCCGTGGTGTGTTCTGCCCAAGTGCCCACCGCCGAGAGCCAAGGGAAGCGTGCAGATGATTGGGTTCCAGGCAGAACGCCGTGACACGTGGGCCTCGAGTTTCCCTCCCCGGGGATACCACAGCC
>PVHP010002597.1:55699-87728 GCA_004024765.1 Zapus hudsonius
GGCGGGGATGGGTGCTGGTGAGGAGCAAGCCTGTGAGGTACAGCCTCTCCTGGAGTCTGAGGCTTCCTAGAAAAAGATGGTGGGGGGGATGCTTTGCTCTCTGCAAAGCCAGGACCAGACTAGCTGGAGCAGGCTTCTCTTTCAGAACCCCCCTCCCTCCCCACTGCTGCTGTTGAGCACAGGGAGGCCTCTCCTCCCTCCCGCACTGCCACATTCTCTATTTCTCCCTTCTGCTAGGCCTGTGTTGTCTTGGGACTTTGGGGGGGGGCGTGGGAGTAAAGAGACCAATGTTCTTATTTTCACTCATCACATATCTCAAATGAAAAGAACCCTTTGTAGGAGGACCTCACTCCTATTGGCTGCACACCCTTCTTTTGAAAACTCTATTTATAGAGGGTGGCCGCAGGCCCTTCCCCACCTCTGCTTAGTTGACCCCATAGGCATCTGCGAGGGAAGAGGGAGACAGAGCCCATCCATCCTCTTGGTATGGTTTAGGAGCAAGGCAGGGATTTCATTTCTACTTTGGTTTTTAGGTAGTCAGCCAGGGACTGGCCCAAAGAAACATGTCACCTTGCCCAGCGGGACTAGAACTCCAGTCTGATTTGGTCTCATCCAGGATGGTGAAGCAGCAGCCATTTTCTGGGTCTTCAGGATTTTTCTCCTGGAACTTCTTCCCTGGCTTAGAACCCCTGGTGGGGCCCTCAGTGCTCCTCAGGGCCCAACAGCCAATCGAAATCCTTCCTATGCATTTGGACTTGGCAGTGAGACTTACTATAGTTGCAAGCCCAGTTCACATAAGTGGATCTGAGCCAAGCCTCCATGTGTGAGAGAGGCCCTGGGTTCCTGCTCTCCTCTGGGGCTGGGATGGGAGGAACACTCTGGGCTAAGGTGCTTTCCTACGTTTCTCCTCCCTTGCCTCAACTCTCCCTTAATAAGATACTTAATCTCCCTTCGTACATCCCCTGTAACTTACTCTTTTCTGTGGCCACGTTTTTCATTTCTTTGCCAAACAGGGACAAGAACTCAAGACTTGAAAGCCACTGGCTTGAGTGCGAGCTCACCCAGAGCCCAGCCTCTCGGCAGCATCACCATGGAGGTCCCTCCCAGAGGTCCAAGCTCTTGTCACCTCCAGACTCAATTCACTTACCACAGTGGAACAGAGGCCCCCAGAAGCCCCAGCACAGTGGACAGTAGCCCCGTGTTGGATTTCCTCCACTGTACTACGGATGGGCTACTGTGAATACCTGCTCCCCCGCCATTCACATGTCCTCAGACTGGGTTCTTGAGGGTGGACTCAGGTCTCAGTCAAGCCTCACTCCTCTCTGCCCTCCAACAGAGGGTGAGAGGAGATAGCAGACAAGATAGCAGCTCTGGGTCAAGTATGGGGGAACGGCAAAACTCCACTCCCCAAAGATTTACTGAGGTGCATGGACTATAGGCTGATGGGAGACAGGGGTTAGGAGTTATCACCAGCTCCTTGGAACCTCCTGCACAGGAGTCAGACACCAAATGTGACCTTCACTGAAGGGCCAAGAGGTGAAGGCCTAAATGCCACCATGCAAAGGGACAAAGCAGCTCTTGGTGTGTCTCCAAGGAGAGTGATGGGGAGTGTGGGAAGGTAAGGGCAGAAAGGCTAGGAAGGTGCCTATCCCAGGTCAGCCCTCTCTGCTGGCACAGGTGGCCTTTGGGCTGGAGGACAGGGTGCCCCTGGGGAAAGTGCTCCCTCAATCTTTCTTCTTCTGATGAAGAGGGTTCAGGACCATTGCATGTCAACCCTTGGTGAAATGAGAGACTTCCAGGGAGCACCCTGGCTTTTAGACTGGAGGAAACTGGACAAAGACAGAGTGACCTTGACTCTGAGTCCATGTCTCAGCCCTTTGGTGTGTCAAAGCCCCAGTCCTTGGAGTATCTGAAAGAACAAGCAGATGTGAACCATGAGCGCACAGCATTTTAATATTATTCTTTATTATGGAGAGGAATGTCACTCCGCTGTCCTTCATCCATTGCTCTGCCATCGGCCTGCCCTGTCATGTTCCCAGAAGTTTAGGGGAGGAGAGCTGAGAACTCAGAACTTTATTAGTACCACAATTTGAGGTGTCACTGAGAGCAACGGCACCATTCTTGGCTCTTGCTTGGGCTTTAGCCCAGGATGGTCACGGCCACACAAAACTCTCACTGAGTCAGGGACCTCCAGGTTCTTGTCTTATGAATTCAATGAATGCAACCCACAGGCCATAGAGGGCGAGGGTTAGAAGATTTTATTATAGAGTGTAAGAGAAGGCAGGCAGGCAGAGGTCCTACGGAGCAGGGCGGTGTCCCGAGAGATGGGAAAACCTGACTGATGACAGTTTTTTGATTTTGTTTTGTTTTTCTTTAATGGGAATTTACAGACTAGCGCCTGGGCTGCTCAGTCCAGCCCCTATGTCAGGAGGGCAGGTGCTCTGTCTTCACATGCACGCCATCTGGTCAGGTTTCTAGGGACGGGAGGGGCTCCTTTAGGGAAAAACAATTAAGGAAAAAGCAGGTCTTGTGTCAAGTGTTCAGGCCTCTTGTAATCTTACATCCTCACTTCAGGTTCCTAGAAAAGTTTGTCACGGTTTGATCCAGGTGTCCCCCACAAACAATTGTATGTGTTCTGATAGATCGATCCTCAACTGATGGCAGTTTGGGTTTTACAACCTCGATGAAGCTGTGTTGTCAGGGGCGGGCTTATGGGGGTTATAAGCCAGCTTCCCCTTGCCAGTGTTTGGCACACCTTCCTGCCATTGTTTGCAGTGCTGTGGCGGAGGTGATGTCCAGCTCTCTGCTCATACCATCGTTTCCCCTTTCCCCAAGGACCATCGTTTCCTGCCAGGATGGAGTCTCCCCTCGAGTCCGTAAGCCAAATAAACCCATTCCTCCACAAGCCGCTTTTGTTTGGGTTCTTTCTGGGCAGCAACCAGAAAGCTGACTGCAACAAAGGTGGACCCCCTTAGGGAAAGAAATAAGGAAGAAAAAAATATTCTTCCACCTTGACAGGCTCAAGGTCATTTTCCACTTGTGGTTTTGTTACCCTTAACTGCTTAGCCAATTCTGTCTCCTCATTTCCTCTGAAAGCCATCAGGTGCATGTGGAACGAAATGCATGCTGGGGAGGAGCCATTCCCTCTCCTCTACCTTGGCAGCATGTTCATCTGCTGATAAGACTCCATGGGACAAAAGGAAACCCTACACATGTGATCAGCTCTGGGGTTCTGCACAGGAGGACCCAGGAGAAGAGTGGGCTGGCCAGGGCACATTTATGGCGGAGGTGGGACTTTGGGGCAAACCTGATGGCTTCTCTTGCCCTCACTGCCTCTCGGATGCTAGATGCTGGACCCCTCTCTGGTTTGTCCCTGAGTCCATCATGCTTTTGGACATCCTCTGTCGGTTTCAGAAAACAATGAGGTCATTACCATCCTAAGGCTGCAGGCAGTCCCTGTCATGGTTTGATCCAGGTGTCCCCCACAAACAAATGAATGTGTTCTGATAGATCGATCCTCAGCTGATGGCAGTTCGGGAATTAGAACCTCATTAGAGCTGTGTTGTTGGGGGTGGGCTCATGGGGTTATAAGCCAGCTTCCCCTTGCCAGTGTTTGGCACACCTTCCTGCCGCTGTTTGCAGTGCTGTGGCAGAGGTGATGTCCAGCCCTCTACTCATGCCATCGTTTTCCCTGCCAGGATGGAGTCTCCCCTCAAGTCCGTAAGCCAAATAAACTCATTCCTCCACAAGCCGCTTTTGTTTGGGTTCTTTCTGTGCAGCAAATAGAAGGCTGACTGCAACAGTCCCTGTCTGGACTTCTCTCTACCCACAATGCCATTTGGCACAGATGCCAGGCTGCTGCTGGTCACAGAGCATCCTACCCTGCAGTGTTCTGCTTCCTCCACTGCCCGGGCACCAGGGCGCATACTCCACAGTGGAAAGATCCAGCCATCTCGCTTCACTATGACGGTTGAGTTCCATGTCCCCTTATGATGGCTGGGAGTCATTCCCAACCTGACTGACTTTGGAGTCACCTATGAGACACTGTGAACGCGTCTGTGAGGGCATTTCCAGAGAGGTTTGCCTGAGTGGGAAGACTCATCGTGAATGTGGGTGACACCCTTTGACAGACCAGGGTCCAGGTCTTACTAACTGTAAGAACTGACACCAGTGTTCATCTTTTCATGTCTCTCTGCTCCCTGACTATGGATGTGATTTTACTAGCCGCTTCACACTCCTGCTGCCACACCTTCCCCGCCATGATGGACGTGTCCCCTTTCAACAGAGAGTTAAGACAAGCCCTTCCTTCCTGAAGTTGCTTCTGTTGGGTATTTAGCCATAGTAACTCTACACCCTGCATAGTTTGAAGGAACAGGGTGCAGACTGGATGGAAATGGTGGGACCCCGCTTGGGCAGGTGCAGTACAGATAGGAAGTCAGACATTTCAGGCTTGTTCACAGGCCCTGGACTTCACTGTGACCAGCACCTCTGGAGGTAGAGGAGATGGTTACTCAAACAAAAGAAATATGCATGAAACATAAATGGTCTCAACCAGAAAGAGCAAAGGTGGAGGAGAGTGACCAGGGGAAGTACAATGGCCCCTGGGCTCTGGGCTCCTTAGCTGTGTGTGTGTGTGTGTGTGTGTGAGAGAGAGAGAGAGAGAGAGAGAGAGAGAGAGAGAGAGAGAGAGAGAGAGAGAGAGAGAGAGAGAGGCAAGAGAACCTTTAAGGAGCTCTGAAGGCAGGCTCTGTCAGGAAGTGTTCATCAGGAGCATTTTTAGTTATATTCGAGGAGATGACTTGTGGGCTTGGGCATAGTTATGCCCTCTGTGGGGTTTCATTCCTTCCTTGCATGTGCACATATTAATTTTCAATTAAAATTAGAAAGATTAATCAGCAACATTCATGACTGGTTATAGAAGCCCTTTAGGAAATTATCTAAAAATCCTCATGCCTAAATAATGACAGTCATATAAATACATGGAAGTAACAAAGCAGGAGCCAGAGGCCATGGTGAGCGTGGTGCTGTCAGAGACCCCTTCTGTCTGTTCTTCCTTCTTCAGAGAGAACATCCTGGGGACAGAGGAAGAGCTCACAGACAAAGTGAAATGGAAGGAGCCTTGGCTGAGGAGACATTGGACATCCTTCAGGTTGAAAGAGCTCAGGTCTGAGTTGCCCCTCCATCACTGCAAGGTGACCATCATGTAAGGAAGGAGGGTCCTAAAGAGGTGTCCAGGTGAGGTCTCAGGCCCTGAAGTCACATCTAGCCCTATAGTCAAGCCTCTCATCCAATCCCATAATTCCTTTCCCTCGATTCTCCAGGCGGGGAGCAGCCATCTGGGCCAGTGGAGAAGGGAAACACGGGGGCCCAGGCTGGGCTTGTCCTCGGTTCCCAGACTTTATAGGAAGTCCTTTAAGCACACAGGAAGTGAATTTCATGTCCCCCTTCTCCTCTGGGGATTGTCATTTCTGAGAACTATGAGCTTCTTACCAATTTAGGCAAAAAAGCAAAATATATTTCCATAGCTTTTATTGCGAGCAAAGATAAAATGTCACTTGGTAGGATGCCGTGGGCTCTCGAGATTTCATTCTAAAGAGGAGAAAGTCAAGTTCAGTAGCTAAGGATGGAGATGAGTTAAAGCAAATGAAACATCAGATGCATTATGCGGACTCGGGAGGCAGTCAATAATTGAACACGTCCTTCCTTCTACGGAACTCTTTCCATTTAGGAAAAAAAAACGAGTGCTTCTAAAATTCTTAGAAACATTAATGAGGGGTCGATAAGGAAGTGTTTGGCAGCAAAACCCAGCTTACCTTTCCACAACTACAAGTCACTTAGCGTTAAATCCACTCACAGCTCGGTAGCAAGATGATACCGTGCAGAAGAGCCAAGGGTAGATGTTCAAAATAAACATGTCCTTTATTTATTTATTTATTCATTTTCAAGCAGAGAGAGAGAGAGAGAGAGAGAGAGAGAGAGAGAGAGAGAGAGAGAGAGCGCACCAGGCCCACCATGTTATGGGTCTGGCCCATGTGGGTCCTGGGGAACTGAACCCGGGGCCTTAGGCACTGGAGGCAAGTGCCTTAACCACTGAGCCAGCTCTCCAGCCCTAAACATGTCCTTTGACTGACCAAGTACCCTGTCTCTCTCCCTCCCAAATTCTAACACCTAACACAGAGGCAGCCATTACAAAGGAAGGTCCTTTCATAAATGATTCCTCCTATGTCCATCCTCCTTACTGTGTGATGGACCCCGAGCTCCTCTGACTGGACAGGTTTCTTACCAAGATTGTCAGAGTAGAACCCTTCTGACACCTCCTTTAGTCCCTGTTCCACTCACCAAGAGCCACCGCACCAGAGGACAATGATCCTGGCCACAGTGACACTCAACCCTTTTTTCCCCAGCCTAGCCCTGTCATCAAAAGGCAGACCTCACCCTCCCACCCAAGCTGCCAGGGGAGCGTCCACAGAAACCTCCTTCCAACCCTGGACCTGGCTGGCTTCCCCTAGGGGAGGCTCTGTCAGATACAACCAGAGAGTCCCAGAGCCACAGCCCGCTGCTAAAATCCCTTCCCTGAGTCACAAGGCCCAGAGCCTGTCTAGAGGAAAAGCATCCCACCCAGCTGCGTGATGCTGATGAGCTCACTGGGGCCAGAGATCAAATGGACAGGAGCAAACGTTGCAGGGCCTGTTTTCCCTACGACTTCTGGAAGACTGTCCTGGGGTCCTACAGGGGCTGCTGTTGGCTTTGGAGCCAAAAGGAGATGTAGGCCTCCCTGGGGGATTCAGAAAAGACACCCAGAGACCCTAGGTGTCAGAGGACCCCGCTCTGGGCTCCAAGCTCTAGGCTTGAGCTTCGAGAGCAGCACGATCTTGGGCAAACCTTTCCCACAGGCTGTCTGCATGCAGGTGATGGCGAACGGGGACAAGGCCTGGACGCTGGTCCTAACACAGGAGAACGTCCTCAGGCCCTCACCCAGAGCCCTCCAGGGGATGACTGTGCTTCTCCAGTAGAGATCACAGTTCTTTTCTCCCTTTCAGGGGCCATGTCTAACCCACCCCACCCAGTGGAGAAATCCCAGGCTGTCACTGGAACCAGAAAACCAGTCTCCAGACAAGCCGGAAGCCAAAATATGGTGTTCTGATACCCAAGGGAAGGAAGACACTTGTCACTCAGAGATCTGGGTTTATATACTCCTGCCACCCAGCCCACCGTGACAGGGTGCCCAGTACTCCTGGTCCACAAAGCCCACAGTGACAGGCTGCTGTGCCTGCTCCAGATTTGGGTGGTTTCGAAATGTTATGTCCCAGGGACCAAGGAAGCCTGTGGTGTGAGAGGATGACCTGGCCTTATTTGTCGGCCTCAGTGTGGTCTGGCTCACCCTCTCTTGTTGCGCACAGATTTGCAGAGAGAAAACAGCCTAAAACAACGAGCTTTCACCTTCCACTGAGGACGGGAGACGTTGGCACCTGAGGATATGAGGAGTGAGTTTAAATGGACGAACCTCAACTCCTTCCCTTCTGAGGGCTCCCACTTGCTTTCTGCCTCCTCTCTCTTGTCCAGGATGATGTCACTCACACACACACACACACACACACACGCACCCTTGCACTCACACACACACATACACACGCACACACACACTATCTCCTGTGGATCTAAAAGCAAGACAGAAAACAAAAAGCCGACAGATGCTGATTTTTCCGCTTAACTGCCTGTATTTTATAGTATTTCTCTGAGTTTTTCTCCCAAGACACCCACCTGACCTCACTCGCGCTCCAGATTTTCTCTATTGTGGCCAAATGTCACAGAGCATGTGAGGCTGTGTCAGCCCATGGAAATATGCCGTAATGAGTGTGTCTGCCCTTTAGTCTGAACCCTGCTCTGTCTTCTGAAACAATCTCTTCTCCTGAGTGAAGAGCGGTGACCGGCCAGGTCTTCAGAGCCCAACACAGGGCCAGAACCTGCCTGGCCCCTTCACTACCCATGCTCAGGGAAGGCTGTTCTGGGCACTACACACATCTCCATACAAACCCAGAACATCAAAACCTGTAAAAATAAATAAATAAATAAGAAAGCTATAGCTCCTGAAAACAGTTGAGACGAAGGACTGCAGAGATGGTTAGTATCCTAAAAGGATTGAAAACATAGTTAGTTTGATGGAAAGATCACTGTTTTTGTTGTTGTTGTTTTATTTTTTTATTTTTTGGAGGTAGGGTCTTATTCTAGCCCAGGCTGATCTAGAATTCTCTATGTAGTCTCAGGCAGGTAAACACAATTCTTTTTTTAAGTCTTAAATATATATTTATTGTCCATAATGAGTTACATTATTCAGTGGGCAAACAATGAGTTGTTATCCCCAATTCCCCAATGCCCCCCTCCCCATCCCCAATCAGCTGGATAACCTCCTCCGTGGGCCTTCTGGATCAGTCCTTGTGGCTGGGGACCCTGGATAGCCTAGTACTCAGCCCGGTCTTCCTGGCCCAAGTGTGTTGTTACTGAGGGGTGCCATGCCTCTGGACAGTCTCCCCCACCACGGCTCTCACAATCTTTCCGCCCCCTCTTCCGCATAGTTCCCTGAGTCGTGGTGGATGAGTATTAAGGCTGCTTTAAGGTTGTGAGCTTAGGGGTCTTTGTGTCGAAAATCATTGGTTTCTGTCTCACTGGCTTATCCTGTGTAGATTGAATGTCTGTGGCTGTGGGTCCCTCATTCCTTCCGTCATTCTCTGTGGGGTTCCATATGGATCCTCCACAGTATGACTGTGGTGGCTCCTCTCCTCCTACCTCTGCCTCCTGAGTGCTGGGACAAAAGGCATGTGTCATCACGCCCACCTAAGATCAGTACTGTGGTATCCCAGGTAGACACTAAGCTGGAGTTCTCTGCATAAAAGTCCACCATTCAATGCTGATATGTTCAACCAACCTTTCTTCAGGCACATCTGGCTGGGCACTGCTGTATCCTAACTCAAACATGACAAAAACAGTGTTTCCTTACTCAGACATCTAAATAGATGCCCCAATTGTAACCTCCTTTGGAAGGAATCTTCTGCTGATGGTAAGTGCCCACTCCAGGGAGTTCTCTGTCTCCCAGGGAGCAGGGAGGTGGCCAGAGGGAAAGAACTCACCGCCATGATCTTATGAAACTCATGAGTTATCCAGGTTTCTCTATCACCTGTAAGTTTGCTTATTTTCCAATTGCAGTGTTAAGTCTGTGTTCTGCGTTTCGTAATGGGAAAACCGCTGTGAACATGAAAAAATATCCTTGGGAAAGTCTCCTCTTTGCTGCTCAGTACAGGAGACCACCTGCCGGGCTTAATCTCATGCCCACTGGGACCGTGTAGAACTCCCTCTCAAACTGCAGTGTGTACAGCTCTCAACATTTCTTTTAAGAATGTGAAAAAGAAATGGAGAATAACTAAAGAGCTCGTGGCTTCCCCTATTTCAAAGATTCCTATAAAAACTTGGGTGCAGAGCAGCCCTGGAGGAGACCTGTGGAGCAGATGGCAGAATGAGGGTGGTCTCAGCTGCGGCTTACCCGCTTAGCATGGCATCTTCAGTGGGTAGGACTTGTCACTCTGTAGTGTCTCTAAGAAGCATGAGATGCAATACACCAAGTCACCTGCCGGTGCCTGCACACCTGAAAGCCTGCTGCCTGTCACACATGGGGCTCCATGCTCTCCAGGCAAGCTGACTCACTCCCTACCCTCTGCAATGGTGTGGAACTGCTCTGAATTATAAGTACAGAGGTCTGTGTGCAGTCAGTGGGCACGTGAGCACATCGGGCATTTCTGTCGGTTTGCTTGCGTTTCCCTTGGACAATGTCCCATCCAGAAGGACACGTCCCTGCTGCTCGGCTGGGTTAGCACACCACAGATGTCAGCATCTTGAAGCCACATTCCAATAACCAGCGCTCTGATTGGCCAACTCCTTCCGTCCTGCAGCACACTGGCAGGAAGGGTTTTTTTTTGTGGCACATTCAACATAACACAGGATTTAGAATTTGAGCCGTCCTAAATGCTCAGTTGAGTGGGATTGAAAGTGGCCCTGTGTTTTCTCTGGCTTCTGGTCAAGCTCTGAGGCTGTGTTCTGGCCAGCCTGGGATCCAATGATGAAGCAGTCACTGTCCTCAACACACAGGTGTATTTCTTTTATTATAAAGTAAGTTGTTTTTATTGAAGTTCTCTGTTGGGGTCTGGAAGTCAAACTCAGGGTCTCTCAAATACTAGGTATGTTCCCTAGCACTAGGCACACCCATAGCCCTACCATTCGGTGGGTGCTCTGAGGATCTTTTCCACTGTGGTGATGTTATTGACCTGTAATCAGCATACATCATTCTGAAGTACAGTGAAGTGATTTCTTTATTTCTTTCTGATATTTTTTAAATATTTTATTTATTCATTTTTCAAGCAGAGAGAGAGAGAGAGAGAGAGAGAGAGAGAGAGAGAGAGAGAGAGAGAGAGAGAGCGCGCACCAGGGCCACCATCTTGTGGGTCTGGATTATGTGGGTCCTGGGGAATTGAACCAGGGGCCTTAGGCACTGGAGGCAAGTGCCTTAACCACGGAGCCATCTCTCCAGCCCTCTTTCTGATATTTTGGAAACAGGGTTTGAAATGGTAGGACAGCTGGCCTAGAACTCACAATTCTCCTGCTTCAGACTCCCAAGTGCTGGGTTTGCAAGCAGGTGCCCCCACACAAGGCAGTGGGATGTTCTCATACTGGAAAGCAATTACATCCCTATCAAATTAGGGTAATTGGCCTTCCTTCATTCTTTAAGCATTCCTTCTTTTGTCTTTACTGTGAGAAAGTTAAAAACAGAGGGGCCTGTCTCTTGGTTATTTGAAATACACACTGTGTTTACTGATAGCTGTAGTCATCTTATTAAGTAGGATGTATTCTGTCATCGGGATTTTATTGGCTTACCCTGTTCCTCCTCTCTTCACCTATTCCTTCCCCCCCAACTACATCTCTCCTCTCTCCTCTCTCCTCTCTCCTCTCCTCTCCTCCATCGTCTGTCTCCAGGCAGCGAGTGAGATCCTGAGGTGCCATGCTGTTTATTTCCCTTCAAAGGCTCATCCGTCCCTCCTGAGGGTCTTCCCCTCTGCTATGCCGAGTCACGCTGACGTGTTCACACGCACCGCATTGACTTTACCTGCTCACTCCAGCGCACTGGGATTCATTCCCAGTCTTGGTGATTGTGAGGATTTTCAGTGCTCTTTTCTTAATTAAAAAAATTAAATTAATTAAAAGTTTAAATTAATTAATTTTTAATTTTTTTAACTCAGCAAGAAAGTGATGGGGTTCATTATGGCATTTCCGTGCGTGCCTGTCATACTCAGTTCTCACGCATCCCCTCCCGCTTCTGCCCTCATCTACGCCCCTCTTGCTGGTCCCTCCCACCTGGCAAGTCCTTCCTCCTGCTTCATGGCGCACGTGCTCTCTTTCCCTTTCTCTTAAGATTCCTTGTCCTTAAGATTTCTTCCTCCCTTCTAGGGTCCTCTTTTTACTTTTGCACCATACAAGCACACACACACATATATATGTACACATTATGTATACATATACATATATATGTATCGATATACATATATATGAAACATGAAAGTAGAGACAAGATTTTCTGAAGTTTTTAGGAGACCAGCAGAAGGAGAGAGGAAGAAGAGGATGTGGGGAGCCCATGACGTCAAGGTCCATGATAGACTGGAACGAAAATGTCGTCCTGAAGACCATCACTACGTACAATGAGTACATGTCAATAATAGATAAAAGCAAGGAAAGAAGAGATGAGGAAGCCATGTGAGCAGAGGTGTGGCTTTAGATGATGGTCACAGAGGACCTACTTGAGAGACCTGACAGGATCCAGAGAGGGGTCCTGTGTACACAGGAAACACGCGTGTGTGAAGGACAGAGCAGCACCCCCAAGGCGGGAACCCTGTCTGTATCAGCCTCGCCCCATGCTGGAAATGGACTGAGGGAAGATCCTGAGCTTCCAGGATTCTCTCCATGCTGGGAACGATTGCCAACCCTTGGAGCCAGCCAAGGGAAGGAGTCTTCCAGAGGCTCAGGCCAGAGGAGAAAGAGAGGCAGGCTGCAGGAAAGCACACAGCGAACCCAGGACTGGCTGGGCACAGGGCTGGAGCAGGGCTGAGGTGCCCCTGCTTCAGATCTGAACACAGTTGACTTGGGTCTCCAATGGGGTGGAGTGGAGAAAGAGTTTTTTCGGGGAGGGAAGGAAAAGCCAAGGTATCTGCTAGGTTGCTTGGTAGAGGCTCCATCCTGGCATTCAGGCCAGCGGGTGAGCCCAAGAGACTCCTGCTTGGTGGAAGAGAGCCAGGGCTGGCTCAGGACCCTGGAGGTCATGGAATATAGATGGTCCAAACCACAAATCAGACCAGAATTCTTTGGAAAAGACTCTGGATATGTGAAGGGCAGGAGTCGGGGTGTCTCGGCAGATGGCCCCCGGTAAGTCCCTACAGGGTCTTCCATCTGGAGAGGAAGGAGGCTGCCCTTGGCTGACCCTATGGGTCCTCTTTGTCTGTGGCAGCCAAAGGCTCTCTTTAAACCCCTTCCAAGAGCCTGTCTTCATCCACAAAGATGCCTCAGAGCCATGCAAATCACCCAAAAGTCTCCCTCTCTTGACACTCCCCGCTGACAGAGCTCATGGCTGGGCGTCTGCTCACAGGAAAGTGAGGCTTCGGTCTGGTTCTTGGAGAATATTGAAGCTGCAGTGAGGAGGGGTACGTAGGGCAGGATAGGATCACAAAGTCTAACTTCCCACAAACAGTTCTAGTGGTTTAAGGTCTAGGTCATCACTGCCTCCCTCTAATGCTTCCCCTCTGCCCCCTCCATCCAGTCTCTCTGGGCTGCCTGGGGACCATTCACAGTGGACGGGGAAGATAAGCAGGGAGCAAGTTGGAAGCAAATCAGTCCCAGAGTTTATTAAAAATCTGGCCATTGCAGAATAGTTTTTAAATCCCCTGGGAAAATACTTCCAACAACCATATAAACCCTCTTGGCCTTTGGCTCTGAACAAACATACCACAGTTCAAAAATGAACTCGGTTTCAAGCCAGACCTCTTCTCTCGCCACCACAGAGACCAGGGTTCAATCCACAGAACATTTAGGGAAGCAGAAGAGAAACTGCCCCAGGATCTAAGTGGTTGTTTTTTTTTGGGGGGGGGGTGTTTTTTTTTCCTTTGGTATCAGCTGAGGTTTCTTGCATTGGCCAGATGGTACCCAGGCTGAGGAAGGGGAAGTCACACTTTAGGGCCCAGCAGGGGGCCTTGGGCAAGTCAGGTGACCTCTCTGGGCCTGCTCAGCTGTACACTGAGGACACTGAGGATGATGTCACTGAGCTCATGTGGATGTGATTACTTTCATCATCCTCAGATTTCTGTTTTGATGTATATGTGTGCGTGTGCGTGTGTATGTGTATGTGTATGCGTGTGTGTGTGTGTTAGTGTGTGGGGATGCATGTATGGATGCATGTGCACATGTGATGACCAGGGTACATCCTGGCATTGGGAGCTCTCCACCTGTTTTTTGGAGATGGAGTGAGTCTCTCTTGGCCAGCGGGTGACTAATTAGGTTAGTCCAGCTGGACAGTGAGGCCCAGGGATCCCTCTTCTCTCTCTGCCTTCCCAGTGCTCGGATTTCACATGGAATTTCATGTGGGTTCTGAGGATGGAAGGCAGGCCTTCATGCTTGTGAGGGAAGCACTTAACAGACTAAGCCTCTCCCCAGCACCTCCTACTTCTCAGATTCCTTATCCTTTTGATTAGTATCTTATCAGCATCAGTATCCAGTATGGCTTACAGTAGCCAGGACCCTCGGATGTCCCTGTCCCAGCAGGAGGGCCATTTGAGGGCTTCCTTGCAATCACTGGGTCTCCAGGAGGACTGTCCAGTAATGAGAGGCAAGTGAGCGCAGGAAAAGTCATTGCCCACTAACACTGGCATCACATGATATTACAGTCCTTATAGAGCGAGGGGCGAGGAGTGGGGCAGAGCCGTAGGGGAGGTTTGATCACCCTCAGCCGAAGGCAGGAAGCTAGTTACAAGCATGGACCAAAGTGGGCACAGGCAGGCATGCCCAAAAACAGGCAAGGCCTCACTGGATGACCTCTAACACAGTGTGTCCTGAACTCTGACAGCCTCCAGCTCAGGGTCGAATCAACCCTGGGGTCAAGGACACCAAGTCAATGTAGCAGGGTACCCTGTCCCCATCCTGGGCAAAAGCAAGAGGGCCCCACTGTCCCTGTCCTGGGAAATGGTTCAGATCAGACCCTCCCCATGGCCAGTCAGGAGTGCCCTCTTCTATTCCCACACACAGGGTGGCCCTAGATCCCTGTGGCCTGAGGGCAGAAGGCCGCTCAGCCTCCCACAGGATCAGCGTGCCTATGACCAGTGACGCTGGCCCCTGTGCCTCTGCGGAGCCAAGCAGCAGGCACTGTCTTCAGAAGGGACCTGAGCAGATCCAGAATTCTCTGAGAAGAGGAGGGCTTCTCCTGCCTGGCAGAAGCCCATGGGCACATGAGGGCAAGGATCTAGGAGAAAGGATGGGAACTCTGTTTACCAGGGGCAGCTGTAGCTGGCCAGAGCACCCACTCTGGGGCCGGCACGCACTGAGGCCACTGAACTGGGTGGTCACTTGGTTTCTAGAAAATAAGAGAATCCTTCCGATGTGCTCTGTGTTGTTAGGATGTGGTTTGGCCTGGAGACATGAGCCAATGAGAAGCAAGCAAGCAAAGTCAGCCCTAGGCTTGGGCAGAGGGGTGGCCGGAAAGTCACAGAATGCCACTAACTGCTGCTGACGGGCTGGGGAGGCCTCTGTGAAGACAGGATGTCAGGGGAGTGTTGAGGGACAGTGGTGTGACAGGGCTGACTTATTTGAGAAGCAGATGGTAAGAGAGGCCTGCAGCGGTGCTTGGTGGGCCAAGTGTGTGACGACAGCCAAGCAGAGAGGGCCTCGAAGGCGGTGGCTACGGGAAGCCAGGTGATAGCTGTGCATGATGAGGTCTGGAGGGCAGGTGACTGGGAGGACATCATTTGGGGTCTGGCTAAGGAGCCATTGTCGCTGACATTGATACCTAGGACTGGTGGCAGCTCCAAGGAGGTAAAGTTCAAGGTCACCACAGAGCATGTTGAGGGAGTGCTCAGGCCCAGAGCTGGCCTGTCTCACTGGAGGTGACCTCTACCATGTCCTCTGTCATCACTTCCTTGGGGGCGTGGAAGGGTCTCCTCGGGCTGGTGGTGGCAGAGCTTTCCAAGAACAAGCCTGCAAAGGGAACGAGCTGTGGAGGGTCTGCCAGGCCTGGCAGTTCTCCGGGAGTGTCATCAAGTGTCAGTCCTCCATGGGGCTGAGGGTGTGGGTCAACTCGCTCTCTAGTTTAGCCCATGGGAGTCATCTGGGCACATTCCCTGCAGAAATAGGGAAGAGTTCAACTCTAACCTGTTCTAGAACATTCCACTCTCAATTTCACCAGCAGGCTATTCTAAACAGAAGTGGGCTGATACTCTCTGAGGGCACTTGGTTACCTTTAAAGGCCACTTCCAGGCTGAGCACTGAGGCAGTGGGGGGGTTTGGGGCAAAAAACAAAGAATTGGTTGAAGATGTGCTTTGATATCAGACCACACGTCGTTTAATTTAAGTTCATTATTCTCATCACTCGTCTGCCCCATGTCAAATTAGCCTTTACAGCTTTCCAACAGGTTGTTGAAGAGAAAAAAGTATTCGGATGCTATAAATAGGAAAAAAAATATATTGAAACGTAGACATTTCTCTGCTTTCTAATGAGAAAGGCTTCTCGAGAATGGATGACTTTGCGGTGGAATTTGGAAATATTTATTTTTAAAATACCCTAATTATGGGCAAAACCCCTGATTCGATCAGCCAAGCACTCCCTCGCCATTGAGAGCCCTGATAACTGGTTTTAACGTGAACTTTATCTGCATTGCAAATGTCTTTCTTTCCAATGGCTTAGAGGACAGACGTCTTAGATTTAGAGTAGATTGCTACTACAAAGACACATTTATTTATTTTTTTACAGCTTGTAAAAATAGACTTTGTTTGTCTTTGGATTTAGTGACAGGAGTATTTTGATTCCAAATGGAGCGGACTTCACAGAAGTGTATTTCGCCCATATTGCCAGCCTGCAAAATCTTTCACAGAAAGAAATATAAAACGACAGATCAATACAAATCCTTGCCCACATCAAAAACTTAGAGCCATGTTAAAATTTCAAAACAGAATTTTTTTAAAAAGAAATATTTTAATTCATGTGCCACTCACAATTTGTCCCTGCAAGAAAAAAAAAATACATAAAACCTCTGGATAAATTATAACAGACTCATGAAAATCGCACATATTGATTAAAACATCAAGTACTTACGCAGAAACCAATAACGAATCGCTTCATGCCAGAAGATAAAACTTTGTGATATTTAAAATTACAGACTTGAAAGTAAGTAAAATTACCCCTAATTATGCAGAAGGGAGCGACACCTTAGCCGTAAACAAGATAAGCACCTCAAACAGCCCTAATAATTTTAATTAACATTTTCTAGTTTCCTTGCACCTCTTTTCAAGGTCACCTGCTGCGCCTCAAGAACAGCAACCCAGCTGTTGTTTCTCCCCTTCCAACACAGGCCTTCTCGTCAGGATTAAGCAACAAGAATGCTTTACAAGGCTGACTTTTAAGAATAAGCAATTGTACGCTAGAATAAATATTGAATCGTGGCAGCAAAGAATTCAAAAGGAATTTCAAATCTAATTCTCTAGGCTGCTATGATTGTAACTGTCTTCTCTAAGTCCCTCAATTTGAAGTATAAAATATGCCCTAACTGTTGAATATTCAGATTATAATCCAAGTTGAGAAAAGTTCAACTCTCAATGTTATATTTAAAACTCAGGCATTGCAGGACCCGGCTTCCTAACGTTTGCATCCTCGGTTGAATGCCAATTAATACACTCGTTTGTTCTAGATTTATGATTTGGCTAAACTGTTTTCCTCTCTTTTGTAAATTAAGAAACAAGTAAGAATAGGGTTTTGTTATGTCAATGGGTCTGTTCCATGCCACAAATTTCATGAAGAGGGTCACTCAGAACATAACGGGTCGTCAGACTCATTAGGATAAAGTGAATGTAAAATGTGTCAATTTGATCCAAATGAGGAATGTAGTAAAACCATGTTTGATGTTCATGTGCCATAAATCTTTAACATTTGTCTGTAAAGTATTAGAGAACCCGCAGGGAGATGTGTGTTTGTGATAGAGACTCCTTTCTGGGTGGGGTGGGGTCCTCCATTATTCTTTATTGGTATTAACCCATGGAAGTAGAAGCCAGAAATCTAAGATGGGGCTGTTAATGACCACCCAAAAAGTAAATTTAAAAATATGTCCTAATGCCAAGGAAGTTATTTTAGGAAAACGCAGAGTGATTTTTGAAAATAAAAAAGTGAACCTTTCTTTATAGACACTTTGGCTACAGGTTTTGAGAGACTGTGGGGTCCTTTCTTCTGGAGCCCAAGGGTCACAGGTCTCATCTGTGTTTGCTTTGAGTGTCTGTTACTTTTAGTTTTGATTTCTGAGATTACTGGACTATTTCTCTTTTATGCTGAATATCAGATGACCATCTTCTTTCTGATTCATTTTATTTTGATATATTCACATTGTTAATTACTGTTGTATTTCAATTTTCTCCTTAGTATTTTTCTTCCTTCATAATGACTTTATGGTTCATTGGACCGTAATGACTGAAATGAAAGATTTCCACTCTTTCTTCTGGGAGCAATTTACACAAGACCACAGTTTTTTAATTGTCCCTCATGTTTAGAACGGGTTGTCGGCTTCAGAAAGAATCAATCCCTGTGTTTGAGATGTCGTACTGAGCAAATTGTCTTCTGTAG
Source organism: Zapus hudsonius (assembly GCA_004024765.1). Lineage (NCBI taxonomy): Eukaryota > Metazoa > Chordata > Mammalia > Rodentia > Dipodidae > Zapus > Zapus hudsonius. Next base: position 73,602 of record PVHP010002597.1, read on the forward strand.
AAATCTTCAGAATTAAATCTCTTTTATTTTTAGCAGCTCAGAACACAGCCACACAAGTACAATGTCTGTTTACACTGATGCATTTTGGGCAGAAACTTATTTTGCTCTTTCATGGGATGAAAAACAATCACTATCGATGTAATTTTGAGGGAGGAGGATTCTCTCTCTCTCTCTCTCTCTCTCTCTCTCTCTCTCTCTCTCTTTCTCTCTCACTTGGAGGGTGTTTCTGGTAGAAGAATGACTGAAAATTAATTTCCCAGTGTTACTATAACTACTATCTTCAGAACCCCAAAATAAAAGTTAAAAATTAATAAATCACCAGTGAAAAAACAGCTCTTAAATATAGACAGGCTAATGGTTTCCCTAATACCATTGACAAGATTGAGGAATGGTCCCTGTGTGAGGTGCCATGTTAAGACTCACACATTTCAGGAACCATGTTGCTTTTGGTGTTGAGTTGGCTTGGGAGCAAAGGGAAGATGTCATGACTTCTTGTCAGTGTCCCTTGTCAATGTCCTGTAGGCTATGACAATGCAGGCTGACAAAGTATCAATTGTAAAGATTTTCTCTATTATCTTCTATAAATGCTATTAAAGTCAATGTCCACTTATTTTCGATCTTTTCTCTTTAATTTATGTACTTTTTGGAGATGAAGTTTCACTATGTATCCTAGGATAGCCTTGAACTAGCAATCCTCCTGCCTCTGCCTCCTGAGGACTGGGATTGTCAGCATACACCATGGTTCTTGGCTATCTTTTTTTAAAGTTTCTTTTTTTATTATTAGCATTATTGACAATAATTAGATACACTGAATGAGCAAATTTTGTGATGGTACCCCCATTTCCCTGCTTTCTGCCCCCAACCCACTGGGGGAACCCTCCTTGGTGGGCATACTGGATCAGTCCAAGGGGTAGGGGGCTATGAATTGCACAAGAAGTAACCAGTTTTTCTTCTCCTTTGTGTGTTGCTGCTGAGGGGGCCATGTCTCTGGCTATTCTCCCCCATCATGGCTCTTACACTCTTTCTGCCCCTTCTTCCACTCAGTTCCCTGAGTCATGGTAGGTGAGTTTTAAGTCTGCTTTATTGTTGAGATCTTAAGTGTCTCTGGACTTCTGCTATGGGTTGTGTTGGGAATCGTTGATGTCTGTCTCCATTGACCTTTCATGGGTTATCTGACTTGCTGTGGTGATTGGTCTCCTGTTTATCACACCACTTTCTCATAGGTTTCATTTGGTCCCTATATGATAGGTTAGGGGTGGTTCATCTCCTGCCAGGGTGTCAGCCATCATCCCATGTCTTGTGGGTGGAATTGGGTTGTCCACAGATCTTGCTGCCTTCTGAAAAATACAAACAAACAGAATCTCAATTCGGAGAGTGAGATCAGTATAGGTTAAATGAGACAAACATTGCAAATCTGGCAAGATTCTAATTGTGTAGCTTCTCTGTAGCTCTCTGGTAGTGGGAATTTCCCTTTGGAGTTCGGGTTCTCGGTTGCCATAAGATTTTACCATGGATCCCAGTTCCAGTTAAGGGTTCATTGCACTGAGTCGATCTCTTTGCCACTCGTTAAGCCATTATTACCCTCCTTTTAGTGCCACTATTGGACAGATGAGCAGTGAATGAGGGTTCCTTTTTCCCGCATCCTCGCCAGCATTTATTGTTGGATTTTTTTAATGATGGCTATTCTGACTGGAGTAAGGAGGAATCTCAATGTAGTTTTGATTTGCATTTCCCTGATGATTAAGGATGATGAACACTTTCTTAAATGAGAACTGGCCATTTGCGTTTCCTCCTCTGTGAATTCTCTGTTGAGATCAATGCCCCATTTTGTGAGAGGGCTGTTTTATATTTTATTCTTTATTTTGTAATTCTTTAGATATTAGACCTCTGTCTGTGTTATAGCTGGCAGATTATCTCCCAGTCTGATGGTGGTCTATTGGCTCTCTGTGGTATGTTTTTCTGTATAGAAGCTTTTAAGTTTGATGAGATCCCATTGGTTAAGTGATGGATGCACTTCCTGGTCTACTGGAGGTTTGTTCAGGATGTTTTTCCCTACTCCTATCTCTTGGATAGTTCCTTCTATTTCTTCTTCCAGGGTTTTCAGAGTTTCTGGTTTATGCTGAGGTCCCTGATCCATTGGAGTTGATTTTTGTGCATGGTAAGAGGAGTGGGTCTAGTTTCATTTTTTAATCAAATATTTATGCAATTTGTCCAGCACCATTTGTTGAAGATATAGATATCTTTATGTATACAGGAAGGCTACTGATTTTTGTGTGTTAATTTTGGCTATCTTTTTGAAACTCTATTGTTCAAGTTCTCCCTGATTAAAATATTTGAGTTCTTTTAAAAAAAAATACCAAGATGCAACTATCAAGCCCACATGCGGACAGGAAGTATGGGCTAGAGCCAGAACCCAGCAACAGGTAATTCCATAGAGCTCAGAGTTTCTGGGTAACTGTGTGCCTAACTTTCTTTGGTATACAAGAAGGACTTGTCTGAGCTTTCCACTTGAGCCTGGAATGCACCCACAACGCTGTCCACACCGTATTTATTTTTCCAACTAGCATTGTGTGTAATCAATGTTCGAGTCTCCTGAGCATCGGCCATGTCTGGAGGAGCCCCAGAAGCATGGGGGAGCCCAAGAAAAGACTCCAACGCCAGAGCAGAGGGACACTGAGCAGTCTGGCTTGAGGATCACAGTTCTGGAAACAGGATCCAGAGAATTCTTGCACCACTCTCCACTGGAGGCAGCTACCACTCCAGCCTCCTCAGGTGCCTCGCCCCAGATCAGAGGGGCACCAAGACTTACGCTTGAAACATCCCATGAAGTTGGACTCATCCTGTATTCCGTGAGGTCATAGATTTGGTTTGACAATTTTCATTACATGTCATCAAGATATTTGGGCTGGGATTGAAAACAACCTATTAACGTATCTGAAGATAATTGAGGATGGAGACCTCTTGTCTCTCTGGGAGACAAGTGACTCTTAACCCCAGAGGTGGTTGCTGCTGGGTCCTGGAAGAGAGCCAGACTCCAGGTGGCATGTCCTCCTCATCTCCTTGAGTGCCTGACTCCCCAGCCACTCCTCCTCGCTCTCTCCTCGCTCTCTTAGCTCACACCGTTCCCAGTGCTCTCCCCACCCCACCGCCATCACATATGGCCTAACTAATCTTTCTACCAAACGTGTCACTTCTGGGATGAGACCTTGGCAGGTCTGAGTGGCTCTATGAATCCTCGTCTCAGACGTCCCCCGGATCTTTGTCCTTTATGTACGTAGCCTGTGCTCAAGGCAAAAGAGCTAGACAATCCCCACGCCGAAACCCAACCAGAAGGACCCTGTCCTGAGTAGCCATGACACATGGGAGCTTGTTCCTTTCCAAGCTTCTAACTCTGTCTCCATAACATAGTCCTTGACTCCTGGGATGGCTCTGAATGCCTCTCAAGGTCAAATGTACAAAGCTCTCCACACAGTGCTTGGGACACACAGTAGGTGCTTAGGAAAGTTCTGGTCTTTTCTTCATACCAACAATTTTCCTCCTGTACAAGCTGTTATCTTCTCAGCCCCTCACACTGTCAGTTTGTAGAACACCCCCCCCCAGCACCTGCCTGTCACAATCCTCCCCATCCCCTGGACCTATCTATTAAGTCTTCCACACTTGACTCTGTCCTAGTCTGGACCACGGTCACCTCTGGCTCCCCAGGGCCAGCCCAACACCTGGACAGCATGTGCACTCAACAAATTAGCCTTCCACGAATAAATGAATGAAACGTAACTCCAAGGAACCATGGCTACCTCCCCACCTTAGAGTAAAGCTGCTCCTCCATGCTCGCTCGGGACTGGGGGGAGGCTCTTTAAGGTGGTGTCTAACCCTTCCGTCTTTTAATTGGGCCGATGAGCCACACACAAACACAGCCATAATACACTGAGCTCCTCGGGGGCAAAGGCTGTCTCGGCTGCGATGATGGAAATGTCCATGACATTCACAGCAGACCCGCAAGGATTATTTTGATGGAAGGTGCTCCTCACTCCATGTAATGGCTCCAATTTAGCCAAGTGCTTTATCAAGCAAGTAGCCCATTCTCTCATTGACTTAATTATAGACACATAAAATTTGGCACGGATTACACGAGTGACTATTTAACCCCTGGGTCCCTGGATAAATTGTTGACATTGTTTTGGAAATGATCCCTAAAACTTGAGTGATTATTGTCTTTTCTTCCCACTTGGCACAAAGTCGAGCGCTCAGGCGGTTTTTCTTTCCGGGCTCCCCCCCCCCTCACTGCCATCCAAATTCTTGCAGGTTTCTTTGCAGACATCTCTGCCCAGTCGTAATTATCGTGTGCTTCCCAAGCTAGCTGATGGCTGGTGTCCTCATTAAGGACCATTACCCTGAAAAGGGTGTTTATTGAACCTGGCAGAGCGCTGGTATTTGTTAGACCTTGTCATACGGTTGATGGCGGTTAGTCAGAACTCATTGGGAGACAGGCGTGAGCTGTTCAAACTGGCCCCGGCAGCAGGGATACAGAGTGGGTTCAAGATGGCCATGCAGGTCTCCATAGCGCCCGCGGGCCAAGAAAGGCTGCTCTGCCAGGTGGCCTCATTCTGCAGCCCCCCCATCCCCCACCCCACCCCTCGGGATTCTGTTAGCTGGATTTCTGTTGACTGGGAGAAGCGCATTCCAGTAGGCAGAAATCAGAGGAACCCTGGTGTGCGTGGATTTCATGTCTACCATTGTCCTCCGCAGACAAGGGCTATTCTTAAAGCATCCTGACTAATAGAAGAATTAATACCACGGGGAGACGGTATGTCTCAGGCAAACCAGTAACCTAGCTCTTTAGAAAAGTATTACCAAGAGTCAAAAACCACCACTGATAGAGCTGATAGAGGTGGAGATTTTCATGTGAAGATCTATGATTGACACACACTGGTCATTGCACTCCTTAAAGAGCTGTAAGTGATGGAGACTTGGACAAAGGCCAGAGCCGGAGTTGAGTCTGAACTACCCCCACTTCCCACCCAACTGTGGTTTTTCTTGTTGGACAAACTCATTGGCTTCAGTGAATTCTAGATCATTTTGGTCACAGAAAATGATGACAACCAAATATGATTTCAGCTCTTAGAGGGGTTCCAAGTCCAGTGATGGCTAGTGTGCTCCTACCAACGTGTTTGTGTGTGTGTGTGTGTGTGTGTGTGTGTGTGTGTGTGTGTGTGTGTACATGGATATCTCTTGACTGGAAACCACAAAAGATAACAGGAGAAATACCCGACTCTGCCCAGAGACAATACACTCAAAGGGAAGGTCACAGCCACCTTTGGTCACCAGCATTTCTTCAGGGTCACCAGGTCAGACCATGGCACCAAATCCTGATCTGTTGAAGCCCCACCTACTCCTCTGAGTATTCAGGCCTGAGCCTCAGCTCCCAGGAAGATGAAAGACTCTCACAGCAATGGAAAGAGCCCCTGGAGAGGATCCAGAAGGTTCCATGGCTGCAGCCATTGGCACCACATGTGTTTTAAAAACAGAGTAGCACTCTAAGTGCTGGATCTCTGATGCGTTCCTACACTTAAATGCTCAGTCATAAACAGACTGTGGGTGAGGGCATGGAGCTACAGACCAGAGACTGCCCATCAGACCAGGGAGGGCTCCCATGGGGCTTGACAGTGACTGATGTTCACATTTAAGGGAGACAGGGAGAGGGACAAAGGTCTTTGAGAGGGAAGAGACCAGTTGGGGCTAAGGCCAGTAGGAAGCCTGGAAAGAGACAGGTGTTTTCCTTAGAAAACAGCATAAAGGAAGCTATGCTCATACCAGACACCATGGACCTCAAACCCACAGAAATCGCATCTCCCTTGCTTAGGACTTCCAACCCGAGGCTCTTTGACCCTCTTGCTCTCTTTCCAGGAGCAGAAGGGATGGGAGGCACCCCAACAGCCCAAACCTCCTCAGACACTCCCGTGAACCTCCTCTGTCTCATCAGCCAGAACTGGGTCACAAGACCACCCCTGAGCACGGGGCCGAGAAATCCATGGTTCCTATAACTTCTACTTTTTCTTTGTGCACTAGATTTTCTAGGCATGTTTGTGCCTCAAATAAAGTCAGATTCTTTAATTAATAAAACAGAAAGAGAGTAGATATAGGAGTATCCAATCACCTTATGTGAATGTGTTCAGAGAATTTCCCACTGGCTGTGTGAGTCCTTATGGGCTGTTTCCTCCCTCATGAAAACTCCAGGAGATGAAGGAGGCTTCTGGTCCCTTCGCTCCAGATTCCCCAGGCTCAGGGAGGAGCTCAGCACAGAGCCTTCCTGAGTCTATGTGTAGCAGAGGAACGGATGAAAGTAATTTTTCCCGAGCTGGTGATGAGTTGGAAACAGACGAGGGGCACTTGAAGAAAGACTCCTCCAATGAATCCTGCTTCTGTTTGTTCTCAGAACAGATGGTGATGTCATTTCCTGTGGAAGGAGCTCTGCAACGGGACAGTCAGGCGTGGGGCCTGGTCTTTTGTAGGTCCAATAAGAATGAGCCAGCAGCTGGCCACAAGGGGGGACCCAGAACAGGAATATGGCTTGGGACTCACCAAAGAATAGGAGGAAATTAAAGCCAAGATCGTGGGTGAGATTCCTGGGGGAGAAGGGACACAGGAATGACCACTCGGTGTTGGCAGTGGAGAAGGAACACTTAAGAGTTGTGTGAGGCAAACACAACCAGCCCAGGTAAGGTGCACACTGGCATTGCCCATACTTGGTAAAGATGGTGGTCTTCCTCGCCCACTGCTCACTCTGCTCCCTGAGCTCTCTGAGGGAAGACGTCAATCTTGCTGTCCTGACTGATTAGGATGAGGGGAAAACACAGCTGTGTTCCACATGATTTGATGGAATGAATAAGACACAAACTGGCCCATACATGCCCCAGGGGACAGGGGAGCATTGGGGTGATGATGCGGAGTTAGCTGGTGTGTAGTGAAGGCACCCCAAATCTGGAAGTCTGCTTAGAAGGTTGCTTGGCTTGGCAAAAGCCATAGGGGGTGTTTGGTACTGTGGGAGCTCCCATGGCAGTAAAGGAAGTTGATGTCTGGGAGGAAGGAGCCATCACACTCCCCTGCGGGTGGCAAAGGTGTCATGGCCGGCTTTCCAAGAAAGCCATGGTGTGTGCCCTCACCTGAATGTGGAGACCAATGTTCATTTGCTGAAACCTTAATCCCCATGTTAATGCTGGAGGCGGGGCCTGACAGGACTCTGCCCTGTGAACAGATTTTAATCTCGTTTGGATGAAAAAGCTTCCAGGAAGGTTGGTATGTTACATGGAGGCCTCTCACGCCTCACTTCCCGTCGCCATCTCTTGCTCATCCATCTCTGTCCCCCACCACGGATGACTTAGTATAAAGCCTCACCACATGCCAGCGCCAAGGTCAAGGTCAAAGAACCAGTGACTCTCTGTCCTTTTCAAATGTCCTGACATTGGGTATCCTATTACAGCGGTGGAAGGGAGAGTGGAGATTAGACTCTTGAAGATACCGGCGATGGATGAATGACCCCACAGGGTCACACTCGCCAAACTCAAGCAGATACTTATTTACTAATAAGAGATGGTATTGAGGTCACCTGTGTGACCAAGAATGAGGACAGTTGCAGGAGGGTGGGGAGCATGGCTGATTCACAAGCAGGGGAGAGCTCCTGTGTCCCCAGCTGGAGATGCCCTCTGCTACCAGGCATGGAGGCTGGAGATGGGGAAGCAGAGATCTCTGAATTTCCAGGAGTGGATAGTTGTTAACACCAAAGGTATAGGTTAGCTCACCAGTGGGAAGTGGGGTGGACATTCCAGGCTTGAGATCAGGGGCCTGGGTGAGCAAAGTGGACTGCCCAGGGTAATCGGGCACTACAGGCCCGTGAGGCAACAACTATATAAACCTACAGCTACATGCAGGCTATTGCCCCAGAGACTAGAGTTATAGAAATAATGAGAGACTGGAGAGATGGTTAAGTGATTAAGGCACTTGCTGGAAGAGTTCAAATAACCCAAGTTCAATTCCCCAGTACCCATGTAAATCCAGATGCACAAGGTGGTGCTTGTATCTGGAGTTTGTTTACTGAAGCTGGAGGCCCTGGTGTGCCCATTCTTCCCCCCTTCTCTCTGTTCCTCTCTGCCTGTAAATAAAATAAATAAATTAATTTTTAAAAAGAATAAAAGTGATGAGAACTTTATATGGATTTCCGCATTTGTATGTCATTTCTCTATTTTAGCTTCCAATGCGACCGAGGAGAAAGGAATTATAAGTCTGTTGAAAGATGACGAGGACAGAGGACAGTCAGGAACACTCCAGAAACAAAAGCTCCTGGCTCCCCTAACAAGTAGGCACCAGAATCTTTGGTGGAGGAGAAGCAGAGACCCACAGACCATCCTTCACAGAATGTCCTTCCCACAGCTGATGGCTCCCCTTCCCCCAGCGCAGAGAGGAAGGTGAATTCACTGGGTGTGTGTGTGTTCTGGTTTACTTAGCAAGAGCTCAACAAACAATTCCAGTTGAAGAAAAGCTCCTTGAATTGTCCCCAAACTCCCATAACTTCTTGTCATTAAGTACAAAGTCTGGTCCTTTGACACAAAATTACCTTTCAGTTCTAAACTTTTAAACTGAGTGTCTCCTTAGCACAGCTCTTGAGCCTGTCGCCAGGGTGTGAACTGGTCACCCTCATGCTCTATGGAGACCATGGCCAAGTGCCCAGCTTCTCATGATGTCTCTGAAACCCAACATGAAAGCAAGTAGAACAATCGTCAACCTTTGACATGTCAAGTCTCACGTCATTGTCCTCTACAAAGTTCACTCTGGGAGAATCAAGTTAATCAAAAAGAAAAAAAAAATCTCATGTTTTCAATACGTTTAGGATTCTGTGTTGGGCTTCATTCATAGCCCTCCTGGGTCAGATATGGACCTTGGGGCACTGGTTGGACATGACAGTCGAAGTAGCTGAAGGTCATCCTGCCCTTGGGGGACACAGACCTGACCTGATTAAAGGAGAGAGGACACATGGTATCTTGTTGAAGAGAAACAGACCCTTTGTGGAATGGACCGATGGACTCAGACACCCAAGCAGTGTTTCTATGGAAAGTTGGAGGAGACAGGACCATCACGAAAGATGTAACAATACAAAACTGTAGAAGCCATCCCAGCCAGCCCGGCCTCATTTCTCAGACACACACACACACACACACACACACACACACACACACACACACACACACACATTTTCCAACATGAACATCTATCTCTTTGCTAGCCTGGGCGTTCTCCCTCCTGGTGGTCTCGAGTGACCCTGTAAATTTCTCCCTGGGCCCCATGAGGTCATCCTGATAAACAGGCACCTTCCCAGGGGGCTTCAAGCCTTCCTCCACCTCCACTTGGTTCCAGTTGTTAATTACATTATTCGGAGCCCAGCAGCTGTCTCTTCTTACAGCCAGAGTTCATTTTCTCTCCTTTCAGATATTTTATGCTTCTGATTTACAGTTTACATCCATTTCTTGGCTGCGGTGGGCTGAGCTATTCACTGGGAACAGAAACAGCGTGGGTGACTGAGGGGCCTGACCAGAGGATCCTCCGGTGACACTGGGCTGCTCACTTTGCACATGCTGGTCCCTGGCCACTTTTACTCGGTTTCTTATTTGCATATCTTGCTGAGGCTTCCATCTCAAAGGCACAAAGGGCCACCTGGGCTCTGCCCTCCGGCTGCCGCCCACCCCAGGGTGGTGCCTGCTGGCCGGTGCCAGCTGGTCTCACGGCTCTGACGGCGGGTCCTTCTGCTCACAGACTTGCCTCTGAGAGGTGTGGGGCCTCTCCAAGGATGAGAGCTGCTGTAACCCTTTGACTGATGAGGGACCCACACAGCGAGTCAGTGGGATGACAATCTGTGTGGCTTCTGTGAAGGCTTAAAGGCCTTAGGTGATGTCATTGGACCAGCTGCTGTGGTCCCCTGGCCTGGGCTACACAGGTGTTCCCAGGTTCTCCTTCCTCCCATGCCAGCTGGCATTGGGCATAGCAGGGGGCAGGTGAGGTAGAGCACCAGGAACACGCTGGGGTCTGGGCTCTTTAGGACAGGCTTTGTGAAACTTTCCTCACTTCCTTCCTCTGCTTCTTGCCTTTCCTCATGTTTCTGGCCAGGCCCTTAGGTTCTTCTCTGCTTATGCTGAGGGCTCAGGTCAGCTCTGACCCCAGCACCTCTCCAGCCCAGTGCCTCCAGGCTTCCTCAGAATGGGACCCCATCCAGATGCAGATGCTCCCATGGGTCCCTTCGGCTTCACCCAAGTCTATTTCCTTCCCTCCTCAGACTCTCCAATCCAACAGTCTAAAGCTTTGACATCGATGTATCTCTCTAGCCTGGGCTGTTCTCATGAACTCCAGATGCATGGAATTAACCACACCTTGGCATCTTTATTCAGAAATGTCAAGAGGTATTCTCAGCCTAGAATACTCATGGTGCACACACGTGCACACAGCCTACAGAAGTCTCAGTCTAGAACACCATGGTGTGCACACATACACACAGTCTGCAGAAGTCTCAGTCTAGAATACCCCTGGTGCACACCCATGCACACACCTGTACATTTGTACAAAGGCCCCCACACACATACACCCTCCATCATCTGGTTTGTCCTCATTAGTCCAATAACAATTAATTCTGGAAGTGGGAACTGAGGGCCTGGTGGCCCTGTCAGCTGAGTGGAATGTGCTGTCCATGAATTCTGCACCCTGAGCTCCCTCTCAACTGTAACTCCCTGCTTTGCCTGCATCCTCCTGGTGGGATCCTCAAAGCCTGAGCCTGAAATTTCCTTGCAGTGGGCTCCTGGCCAAGGTCTAAGCAGAGGCCCCCAGCCTGGTGAACAGGATGGGAGTTGGGGAGGGGGGATGCTGTGAGCCCGTAGCACTCACTACATTGACCAATGTTGCATGAGGAGACATGACTTACACACATGGTGGTAACGGTGGCTGAACTGTGTTCTATCCACTAAAGTGTGGACTAATGACGTAAGTATGGACTAATGATCAACCATTCACTTATTTTTTCAGAGACTTTTCAGTGTCCTGGAAAGACAATCACATGTTAAGGGGTGAGGGGCAGGCTCAGAGCTGACTGCACCAAGTTCAGTATGTATAAGTTAAATATGGGCAATGGGAAGTCTGCCTGCCTGTGTGCTGGGGACAAGACAGAGTCTTATGTCATGACAGCACACACGCACGTATTTCAGGAAAACCCAATGCTGCTCTTAGTTTCTTTAGTCATTTCTGAATCATTATAATGTGTTATAATGATCACAAATTATTTTCATCACCAGAAGAAAGCATTGAATACTTAAAGAAAAAAAATACTTGGCAAAATCCTAAGCAAGGTGGGACAGCATATGTCTATAATCATACCACTCAGGATGCTGAGGCAGGAGGATTGAGATTTCAAGGCCCCTTTGGACTACATGAGGAAACCTTATCAATAAAGAAAGAAAAGAAGCCAGGCGTGGTGGAGCCCATGTTTAATCCCAGCACTTGGGAGACAGAGGTAGGAGGACTGTCATGAGATCAAGGTCAGTAAGAAAGAAAGAAGGAAATGAAGGAAGAAAGAAAGGAAGGAATGAAGGAGATCGAGGAGGAAGAAAAGAAGGAAAAAGAATGTGAGAGGGTGAAAGGGGAAGGAAGAAGGGAGGGGAGAGAGGAAGGAAGGAGAGAAGGGAAAGAGGTAAGGAAGAAAGAACTTAGGGGTAACTCAGTACAGCACAATACCCTTCCATCTCAAAGGCACATAATGGTGATAAAATCAAGAGGAAACAAAAATAAAAGCTCTAGCACACATAGGAACAAGGACCCCATTGCAAGACCCCCCAAATGAACACAGCCCTAGAGACAGGGTTAGAGGCTGCAGCCTCTGTGTGGAGCTAGTAGGAGCTGCAGGTTGTGGTCACTGTCCCCACTGAAGGCTGCAGTGACCTCTGTGAATCCTTGGACTGGAGGATGCCAGCCATGGGCCCCTGAAAGGAGGCTGTCTTGCTGCTGATGCTGACAGTTCCCAGTAAGCCATCATGTGAGGGGGACACTGCCTTCTCCCCAGGGACAAAATCGACAGCAAGTCCTCATGACAGATGTTAAGCTGGACTTGGTGACAGCAGACAAACTAGATCAGGTCAGAGGAAGGACAGAGACTTGTCTCTCTGGACATCCAGCATCTCAGCAGCCCACGGTGCCTTCAGTGACCAGGGGCAGAAACAGTCACCACTCAGAAGGCTCTGGTCCAGATGAAATCAGAGTGACGTGTGCTCACCAAACCCCTAAAGGCAAGGAGAGAAGAGTCACCACCTGCTGGAGAAGACAAAGGAGAAAAGGAGGAACACTTCCAACATGAGAAGCCCTGAAGATTTTTAATTGCCTGGAAGTGTATTGCATGGAACACGAACATCAGATAAGCCTGGAAAACAGTGGTGAAAACTTTGCCAAGAAATAAAGGGTTAACATCAGACAAAAGTAAGTGGAAAGGTAAAGACTATGTTGGCATCTCCAAACGTGTACGTTACTTGTTACTTGAAATTCCAAAATCAGAAAGTGGGGATAGCATCCACGATCGTTGTTTAGGATATAATACCAATAATTTTCCAAAATTGAGCCCCAGACACCATAGAGGTTTGAGTTCAAAGTTCTCAGAGGAAAATATGCACCCTTCTAGAATTCTCTCAGCTAACTGCTGTGCAGGAGCGGAAGGGTTTTTAAAAGAGAGAACAGGAAAGGCAGAAACCACACTTGGGAGGTGGGACAGGAGAAGCAGGAGTTCAAGTCTAACCTGGACGACACAGTGAGTTCCAGGTCAGCCTGAGGTGCATGAGGCCTGTCTCAAAGCAAGGAGATAGATGGGCAAAAGGAAGAAGGGGAGGAAGAAAGCTATTCTCAAAGAAAGCAAGGATGAAAGAAAAAACACCACTCAAAGCCCCTCACTGAAACAAGAGCTAGAAATCTTACTTCAGCAAGAATAAAATCCAGCCCAGAGGGAAGAGGTGGCTGAAAGAAATATTGACAAGACACATTGGTAGCTTTAATTAATTATCGACAATGAGAAATCATAATTGATGGTGTGTGTTGCATGTAGTGAGCACAACCTCGGACAAGAATAACGAGGAAGATAAGTGTTAGTTCATCGGGGAGCTAAAAGTGAGCTACAGGCCAGGTTATGTTCAGAAGATACACGTAGATATTAGGTAACTAGAATTTAAAATATTTTACTTACATTTATTTTATTTTATTATGGTTTTAGGAATGGAACCTGGGGTATCACGTGTGCTAGGCACATGCTCGATACTCAGTTATAATCTTTTATTATTTTTTAATTTTTTAAAATAATTTTTATTTGCAAGCAGAGCATGATAAAGAGAAGAGAGACAGAGAGAATGGGCACACCAGGGCCTCCAGCTGCTGCAAATGAACTCCAAATGCATGCCCCACTTTGTGCATCTGGCTTTACATGGGTACTGGGGAATCAACCCCAGGTTATTAGGCTTTGCAGACAAGCACCTTAACTGCTGAGCCATTTTTCCAGCTCTTATTATTTTTTTTATTTTGAAATGAGCTCATACTAAGAAAATACCCAGACTTGAGGCCAGACTTGGACTCACTCTGTAGCCCAGGCAGACATTGAACTTGGGATCCTCCTGCCTTAACATCTTGCTCAGTTATGATTACAGGCCTGCACTACCCGGCACAAGTTCATATTTCTAGTATCTTCAAACAAAATTTAAATCAGTTCAGCAAACCACAGGAATAAGGAATATAATCTAATTTTCCAGATCATCAAAGAAAAATAGAAAAGATAAAAAATTTGAATCCCTCACAAAACATATAAGTAGAAAGCTCATGAGAACACGTATTAATAGAGTCTAATAGGTAGTTGATCTAAATATATGCATTATTTCAATATTTAGACACACAACATAAATCCTTTCATTCATAAGGATATATTGAAATCAGAAAGTCAGAAATGTTTAAAATATCATATGGTTCCTATACGAAGTACAGCTAGGCCTGGAGAGATGGATCAGCCGCTTAGACCACTTCCTGCATAAGCAAGAGGGCCTGATTTTGATGGCCAGGACTCTCATAAACAGC
>PVHP010002598.1:0-87641 GCA_004024765.1 Zapus hudsonius
CCCCAGGCCGAGGCTCCTCCATTACACCAAGTGCTCCTTTGTTGGTTCGCTGTTCCCTCCCAGTAGGAGGTGTGGTCAGCCTACTCATGACCTCCTTTGACTCTTAAAATCTTCCCGCCACCTCTTCCGAAATAGACTCTGAGCCTCGGGAAGTGTGATACAGGTGGCCAGTGCTGACTACTCCACTGTCACTTCTTCTCAGCACTAGGGTGTCTTTTGCATTATCCCAGTGGTCACTGCCATCTGAAAGGAGAAGCTTCTTAAGCCAAGAGTGAGAGGAGCATTATTGAATCTTTTTTTTTTTTTTCTCTAGCCAGTGGTCCTTATATCAAGTCACGTTAAGAACAGTGGCTGAAATCAGACATGGCAGCACACACCTGTAATGCCAATACTTAAGAAGAGGCTGAGGCAGGAAGAGTATGAGTTTGAGGCCATTATAGGCTACATAGCAAGAACCTATCTCAAAAAAAAACAAGCCAAGTGTGGTGGTTCATGCCTTTAATCCTATACTTGGGAGGCAGAAATAGGAGGATTGCCATGAGTTTGAGGCCACCCTGAGATGACATAGTGAATTTCAGGTTAGCCTAGTCTAGAGTGAGACCCTACCTCGAAAAACTAAAACAAACAAGGAAAAATATAGTGGCTTACACCTTTAATTCCACCACTCCAAGACTTGAAGAATAAGGATTGCTGTGAGTTTGAGTCCAGCCAGAGCAACAGAGTGAGTTCCATGTCGGCTTGGGCTAGAGTAAGACTCAGTCTCTAAAAACAAAATGAAACAGACAAGAAGAAAAGTAGTGGCTGAAGCTTGGACCAAAACAGCTGGGAATTAGATAAGTTCATCTGCTCCAATCAAGGCATTGAGTCCATGCCCTTTTAAGGAATTTTTCTCTTGGATCTTATATGGTTATACTGGGACATCTGTAGCTCAGTGATCGTGGCTTAAGGATGGAGCTGGGCCTTCCTCTTTCTGGGAAGTAAGAGAGGGCCTTCATAGCTAAATGGCTCAGGCTTGTCCATTTCCCCTGCAGTGCTACCAGGATCACAACCTGAGTCCAAATGGCTCTGCGCCAAGCTTCCCACTGTGTGCCATGCAGCTCTTCTCACACATGCACGCCGTCATCAGCACTGCCACCTGCATGCGGCGTAGCTTCATCCAGAGCACCTTCAGCATCAACCCAGGTAGGGAAGATCCAAACTTTGCCTGGTGGACTGGTGGGGGAGGGTGGACCTGGCTGGTGAGGTCCATGTATTCATGAATGGGCCCAGGTAGCAAGTGCTGGGCACCGGAAGTCCCAACAATTTTGAACAGTTCAGGTAGCCTAAAGTAGATGGCAACAGAGAAGCCCAGCTGGAAAGTTGAAGGTGGAGAAAGTGACCCTCAGAGTTCATGGGCACTAAAGGAGGTCTCAGGCCTTCTTTTCAGCTACCTTCTTCCTTAGTGCTGTTGATCTCTTGTTTGGTCCTGCTCAGAAATCGTCTGTGACCCCCTGTCTGACTACAATGTATGGAGCATGCTTAAGCCTATAAATACATCTGGGACTTTAGAGCCTGACGACAGGGTTGTGGTTGCTGCCACCCGGGTGAGTGTTGCCCCTGAGCAGCATGGGCAGGGCTGACACAGGTAGAGTTGGCAGGGTGTATCTGACTTCAGAGTGAATACACTGGGGAGCCTTAAATGGAGAAGGAGCTGGGCTGTGGGACTCCGGGTTGGGTTCATTGCCCTAACCCATGTCGATTATCTTTATTGGAACAGGAGACAGGGCTTGGGACCTGCGTCTAATGTCCAGTTTTAAAATGAAACCACCCTCCCACCCCCTCCTTTTTTTTTTTTTTTTTTGGTTTTTCGAGGTAGGGTCTCGCTCTAGCCCAGGCTGACCTGGAATTCACTATGTAGTCTCACAGCGATCCTCCTACCTCTGCCTCCCGAGTGCTGGGATTAAAGGCATGTGCCACCACGCCCGGCTCCACCCCCTCCTTTTCTTCTGTACCCAGCTGGATAGCCGGTCCTTTTTCTGGAATGTGGCCCCAGGGGCAGAAAGTGCGGTTGCCTCCTTCGTCACCCAATTAGCTGCGGCTGAAGCTTTGCAAAAGGCACCTGATGTGTCCACCCTGCCCCGCAATGTCATGTTTGTCTTCTTCCAGGGGGTAAGGGCAATTCCCCTGAGGTGGGGTGGCAGGGAGGAAGGGAGATATAGAAGGAGTGGCTATTGTTGACCTGAGTTGTTAATCAGTAGTGTTTCTGGATGTATCTATGTGTTTCCCCTTTGGAAGGAATCCTTCATTTTAGGAAGCTTCTATGTCCTGAATTGATGTGTTCCCACCCCTTTCCCTTCTCCCCTCCTCAAGGTTTATTTGAGGCTTCCTTTCACTTTTATTGTCCAAATCCCTTTACTGCTACCTAAGGGATCCTGTGTCTCCCCTGTGGTACCACAGCTGGCTGTAACATAAGGGAATAGCAGCTGAGGCTGAGCCAGTAGAGGTAGGAGAGAGTCAAGAAGGAAATGTGGAACAGCTGGTGTTTGTTTTGGGCCTTTGTAAAGGCTGCTTTACTCATTTCTGGGCTCCTGAAGTCCCGTGGTACATACATGTGAGGGATTGTTACTGCTGGGAGGTTGTTTGTTTGGGGGCATGGGAGTCACATGGCCATAAGCTGACTGCAATTGAGATGATCCAAGAGAGCAGCCTTCTTGCCCACAGCTTTGATTATCTAGCCCTTTTAAGTCTGCCCTAATCCTGGGGAATTTCTGTTCCCTTTCCCACTGTCTCCTCCCCTCAGGAAACTTTTGACTACATTGGCAGCTCAAGAATGGTCTACGATATGGAGAAGGGCAAGTTTCCTGTGCAGCTAGAGAACATCGACTCATTTGTGGAGCTGGGACAGGTGTGCAGCTTGCTTCGAACTTCTGCTTCCTATCCTTTTATCCTTGTTGCAGGCACCACTCAGCCCTTGACTCCTTTACCCAAGGCATGGGTCACAGCAGGAGACAGACCATAAATGTTGCTCTTCATCCTTCCCAGGTGGCCTTAAGAACTTCACTACAACTCTGGATGCACACAGATCCCATGTCTCAGAAAAATGAGTCTGTGCGGAATCAGGTAACCCAACAGCTAAGAGAAAGATTAGGTTATGCTTTGGCTAGAGGATGAACATCACAGCAGTTACGAAGGAATTTGCTGGGAAGGATCATGAACCCAGTGACATCTGTTGGCTGTCTGGAATGGGTAGTTCTCTGATCATTCGGTTTCTACAAAGCTACCATTGCCTATTAAGGATAGGTGAGTGACTAGCTCCTTCTTTTCTTGCTGTCCCATGGACTCAGGTGTCAAAGCTACCTGCCTTGCCTACCTCCACTCTCTTCACTGAGTTTTCAAGACTTGTAGCCCCTATGATGGGCAGCTTTAAGCCTGCTTTTCTCTTTTCAGTCAGTTCTCTTGCCTTCACTCCAGCCTTTGCCACCATCCTTCTCAAGGCTCCTGTAGTTCTTCGAGACTTGTTTACATATTTGACATTTGTTGTTTATTTGCCCCCTCCAAATCTGCACAAGAAATAAGTGAAACATCTACTAAGCAAGGTAAAGTCCTGAGACAGTGGACTTTACCATTAAATGTGAAACCACCAGACGCCTTCTTTGTGCTCAGATTTCCTACCTACGAAGAAAGGTGGGTGATATAGGAAATTCAGAGCTTTGGTCCCAGCAGGTTTGAGCACAGAGCTTGACATTCCCCAGACAAGGGAACCTGAAGTACATAGTATATGTACTTCAGGCCTGATCCCTCATACCCCCATTCCCCACCTCCTGGCAGTCAGCCTCCCTTACCTCCTCAGGTGGAGGAGCTCCTGGCCACACTGGAGAGGAGTGGTGCCGAAGTCCCTGATGTCGTCCTCAGGAGGATCAATGAGTCCCGGCCCCTCCCACCATCTTCTCTGCAGCGATTTCTTCGAGCTCGAAACATCTCTGGTGTTGTTCTGGCTGACCACTTTGGTTCCTTCCATAACCGGTAAGTTACCTGGCCCTGCACCCTCTTGGTTCTCAAAAGAAGTCTTCTGCAGTCTGGGGGAAAGGTCACCATTTCTCTCCCCATGCCACACACTTTCTCCAAAAATTCCAGGCAGTTTAGGTTCCTTGCTCAGTGGCCTGGTTCCCTGAGCCTTTTGTTTGTTTGTTTTTTGGTTTTGTTTTTCAAGGTAGTGCCTCAATATAGCCTAAACTGACCTGGAATTCACTCTAGTCCCAGACTGGCCTCCAATTCACAGTGATCCTCCTACCTCTGTTTCCCAAATGCTGGGATTAAAGATGTGCACTACCACACCTGGCCTTTTTTTTTTTTATTTTATTTTATTGTATTTATTCATTTTCAAGCAGAGAAATACACAAAGAGAGAGAGAGAGAGAGAGAGAGAGAGAGAATATGCACCAGGGCCACCACCTTGTGGGTCTGGCTTATGTGGGTCCTGGGGAATTGAACCCAGGGCCTTAGGCACTGGAGGCAAGTGCCTTAACCGCTGAGCCATCTCTCCAGCCCTTTTTTTTGTATTTTTAATAAATACTTTATTGATTTTTTTTTTTTTTTGCAAGCAGAGAGAGAAAGAATGGGCCTCCTGCCACCACAAATGAATTACAGGCACATGCACCACTTTTTTTTGGCTTTATGTGGGTACTGAGAGTTGAACCTGGGCTATCAGGTTTTGTAAGCAAGTGCCTTTTAACTGCTGAGCCATCTCCAGCCCCAACCCCCTCCCTTCTTGCTGTAGTTTCACTTCTCCCAGGTCTCCTGGGCATTTAAGTTCCCCAGGACTACCAGTAGAGGGCATAATCTCAAATAAGAGCCTGGGGAAGATATGGGGGTTCTTTGGCTGCAGGACAAGAGTGGTCCTTGTCTGGGGACCTGCTTAAGGATGCCACAAACAGTCCTCATACTTGATGAAATGTAATATGTTCTTGCCATATAGCAGGTACAAAGGTGCACACGAGTTAGTGTGCTGTTGGGGACTTCAGAGATTAGAAAGCACTGTTACCTCTTTTCTGGCCCTTAAGCTGCTCCTAAATTGAGGCCTAGGATAAAAAGGGACTTATCACTCAGGCTGAATGGCTCTACCTCTTTAACCTCCTAAGGGCCAAATGAGTTTATAAATAAAAAATACTTAGGCTCTAGTTCTCTGGCTCCAGCCAAAGAGTCTTTCTCATTCTAAGTTAGGGGAGTGACAGTTCTAGGATTAGAGTCAGCTCTCCAACTCTTTTTCTCTGTGTTACTTTGGAGTAAAGGGTGATTCATCATTTGAACATGTACATTTGAACTTGATATGGCAGGCTTATTTTTTATGTGGGGCAGAGATGTATTTATAGTAAAAAGCTGGGAGCACTCTTCTTTTAAAATCTGTTTTCTCAGTGCTCCCCAAGGCCCATCACAGTGATTGCATCTAGTGTATTTATATAAATAGTATATATAAAATCTGTGAGCATACCTGATCTAACATTTGCTGCCCATAGCCTCTGTCAGTATAAATGCTCATTGAACGTTCATACAGTTGCTGTGACCATGTGTGACAGTTCTCTGAAAAGCCTCTTAGCCAGCTGTCTCCCAGCCTAAATAATTAGAAGAAGCTGCAGTGCTTATAGCTTACTTACCTGTTCTACTTGGCCATCAGCAAGATCTTCACAGCTCTTTTTTTTTTAAACATTTTTATTTATTTATTTGAGAGAGAGAGAGAGAGAGAAAGAGAGGCAGACAGAGAAACAGAGAGAATAGGAGCACCAGGGCTTCCAGCCACTGCAAATGAATTCCAGATGCGTGCGCCCTCTTGTGCATCTGGCTTTATATGGGCACTGGAGAATCAAACTTGTGTCCTTCTGCATTGCAGGCAAACGCCTCAACCGCTAAGCCATCTCTTCAGCCCCTTCACAGCTCATTAACCACCCTCACCCTTGCTCCCACCTCCCTATTCTCAGTACCTTTTTTCTTTTGGTTTTGTTTTTTCTTTTCTTGTTTGTTTGTTTGTTTGTTTGTTTGGAGGTAGGGTCTCACTCTAGCCCAGGCCAACCTGGAACTCACTCTGTAGACTCAGGCTGGTTTTGAACTCACAGCAGTCCTCTGACCTCTGCCTCCTGAGTGCTGGGTATGCACCACTACTACTGGCTTCACTGCCTTTTTTTAATAGTGCAGCCTAATTTTCTTTCTCCCTTTCCCCTTGGATGATGGAAAATAAGATGCCAAGCTTCTGCATAAGGGGCAGTTGAGTAGGAAAGGGGCAAGCTCTGGCTGAATGTAGCCAGGGCTCATGCTGGCTTTCTTGGCAGCTTTTACCAGAGCATTTATGACACTGCTGAGAACATTAATGTGAGCTATCCTGAGTGGCAGAGCCCAGAAGAGGACCTGAACTTTGTGACAGATACTGCTAAGGTAGCATTGGCCCAGGCTGGGTGGGAGTGGGTGGAACATAGTGTAGATGGTGAGAATGAAGCACCTGAAAACAGGTGAGCCACTCCTCCTCTCCTCACCGACCTTAGGCCCTAGCAAACGTGGCCACAGTGCTAGGACGTGCACTGTATGAGCTTGCAGGAGGAACCACCTTCAGCGCCATGGTTCAGGCTGATCCCCAAACGGTAAGAACAGAAGGATCCAGTTGCAGAGGCTGCCCTCAATCTCTCTGGCCCTTGCCCATTCCTAGACTTTGGAATTCAGCATGCCTGTCCATGCTTGTAGGTTTGGCACCTCTGAGAGGGCTTCATTGGCATCTTTGTGAGCCAGCTGCTGTCTCCTAGCCCCAGTATTGTTTCTGCCTTGGGAGTTATCTCTTCCACTCATTCTTCTGTGGCCTGGTTGCAAAACAGCATTTGCTCTTCTCACTGTTCCAATCTTAGGTCACACGCCTGCTCTATGGGTTTCTGGTTAGAGCCAACAACTCATGGTTCCAGTCTATCCTCAGACAGGACCTAAGGTCTTATTTGGGTAAGTATCTGGTATGAGAAGGGGCCCCCTTAGCTGAGAAAAGATATAGAGAAAAAGCCATCATTTTGGTTTAATCTTCACTCTTATTTTCTCCTTTTCCTCTCTGCCTTTTCCCCACATTTTTTTCCCTCCTGATGTTTGTTGGATCCTTTTCTCTTAACTTTTTCTGTTCTTGTTAATTTTGGGCTCTTTCTACTTCTACCTACCCTTCCACCTACCAAATCCCCCTTCCCTATGGCCTGCAATCAGGCGATGGACCTCTTCAACATTACATCGCTGTCTCCAGCCCCACCAACACCACTTATGTTGTGCAGTATGCCTTGGCAAATTTGACTGGCCAGGTGACCGACCTCACCCGAGAGCAGTGCCAGGATCCAAGTAAAGTTCCAAGTGAAAACAAGGATGTGAGTGGTGGTGGGGGTTGGAAGAACCCTGGGGCTTCTTTCCCTTGGGAAAGTTCTCTTAGGACTCAATGGACTTTGGGATTGGGATGGAGAGGTGGAGGGATACAGCCCTGTGAATCCGAGTGTTTAAGAAGCAGTAGCGTGGGTGAAATCAGGGCACCCACAGGCTGAAGGGATAGTAGGCGGTTAATGCAGTTGGTTGGAGCAAGGCACTGATAGGAACAGAAGGGCAGATGAGAAGAGAATCATCCCAGCTGTGCTCTGGCCTGTCTTTTGCAGCTGTATGAGTACTCATGGGTGCAAGGCCCTTTGAGTTCCAATGAGACGGGCCGGCTCCCAAGGTGCGTGCGTTCCACAGCACGACTGGCCAGAGCCTTGTCCCCTGCCTTTGAACTGAGTCAGTGGAGTTCCACTGAATACTCCACTTGGACTGAGAGCCGATGGAAAGATATCCGAGCCCGGATATTCCTAATTGCCAGCAAAGAGCTCGAGGTGAGATAGGGCCCCAGGGGAAGTGGTTTCTGATCTCATACCCCCTTCCATCTCCTGTTTGCCCCAGATTTATACAAAAACACTGCAAAGCTGTACCTAGTCTGCCAGTGTGCCATTGCAGCCTCTTTTTGCTGGTAGTTCAAATGTAGAGAGCCCTGTGTGGAACCCAGAAGGTTTTCTACAGCTCCCACTCCCACCTGGGCACATGGGGGGGGGGGAGTTGGTCTAGCATTTATTGAGCCCCTGTTATATCCCTTCACACAAGTACCACAAGAGAATCAAAGCCATAGGTCCTGCCCTAAGACCCTTAAAATCTCAGTAACACGAGATGGGTGCAAGAACAGACACTGCTCTATGCAGATGAGGAGTGCTGAGTTTGCAAATTGGGAAGATGTTGCCATGGCTGCCTAGACTTAGTGCTTAAAGCCTGTCTCCCAAACCTAGTTGCCTAAAACCACAGGGTGCTGAGAAGACTTTTCTCTGCTCATGCCCTTCCTTCCTTCCTGCAGTTCATCACCCTGATGGTGGGCTTTGGCATCCTCGCCCTCTCTCTCATCATCACCTACTGCATCAATGCCAAAGCTGATGTCCTCTTCATCACTCCGCGAGAGCCAGGAGCTGTGTCTTACTGAAGAGGACTCCAGCACTCCCTGCCAGCGCTGCACCTCATTTCCTAAATCAGTTGTCCCACTGGGAACAAACCACTAATGTGTCACTGGACTCTCTCTGGGCCTGTCTCAGACTGGGATTAACATAAAGGAGTGGAACTGTAAGTGGAGACAGGAAGAGATAAACAAGTTGCCTCCCTTTCTCAGCTTCTCCTTTCCTCTTTCTTCCTCCTTCCCTATCCCCATGAGATACCGGGACTCTGATAGAAGCTTCCTACTCCTGTTTAACTCCCAATTACCCACCATCACCTGCCCTTCCTAAGTTTAACTCCCAATTACCCACCCTGACCTGCCCTTCCTAAGGATACCTCTTACCTTTCCATCTTGCCCTGTACCTCCCTCTGCTCCCAGCATCAGCCCTATCTCATTTCCTGTACCCAGCCACCTACTGGACCAGGAAGAAGGACACGAAGACGTGAGCATAGGGATCAAACTATAATGAACCTCTGAGGAGGAGAGTGGCCTCTGGCTCAAGTCCATTGTCTCCTTCCACTGCCCTTTCTCCAGGTCCTCAGATGGCATGTGAGGGTGGGCGTGTTGCTGGGTGGGTATCCCACCTCTAGCCCACAGTGCTCAGTTGTACTTTTTATTAAGCTGTAATATCTATTTTTGTTGTTTCCCCCCCTTTTTGTAAATATATAAATAAGCAAATTTCATTAAAACTGTCCCATACAACTTGTACTTGGTACCATGTTCAGTAGACCCTAGACCAGAAGTTAAGGAACTTGTTGCTTTGCATGCTATCTTCTTTGCTGTCTAGAAGATCTCAGCAGTAAAACCCTGTTAAACACAGTTGAAGTCTGAAAAGAAGGGCTCTTTACGGAGCCCTGGAGTCTTCCTTACAAGAACACTTTTAGCAGTTTCTTCATACTTTGTAATGGACAGACATTTTTTTTAATTATGTATAGCTGGACATAGTGGCACATGCCTTTAGTCCCAGCACTTGGAAGGCCAAGGTAGGAAGATCACAGTGAGTTTGAGTCCAGCCTGGAACTACAAAATGAATTTCAGATCAGCCTGGGCTAGATGAGGCCCTGCCTAAAAATAAAGTTTGTGTGTATGGCTGCGTGTGTGTGTGTGTGTGTGTGTGTGTGTGTGTGTGTGTGTGCGCGCGCGCATACGTGTGCACATGTGGAGGCCAGATGTATACATCAGGTGTCTTCCTCCATCATTCTTCACTTACTGAGACAGGATCTCGCTGAACCTAGAGCTCTGTAATTCGGTTAGAACAGCTAGCCAGTGCTAGCTAGGCATAGGAATTCCTGGTGCCTGCCTCCCCAGCACTGGGATTATAGTACATAGTATATCACCCAGCAATTTACTCGGGATCTAGGGATCATATCTCAGATCTTCAATCTTACACAGCAAGCACTTTATGCACTGAGCCCTACAAGCACTTCTTCACTCTTAGTCACTGGTTGGCATATGGAGTTGATGCTGGAGACAACCCTTACTCTCGAGTAGCATGCAGTTAGGGTCAGGGAAGAGACAGACTTGAACTAGGTGTTCTCCAGTGTTCCAGTAGCAGCAGGGTGGGATGCCAGGCAATGAGGGTGATGTTTGAGGATTTAATGAGGTCACCTCATGGGATCACCATCAAGCAGAGGCACAGGTCATGTTTGAGAAGTGGTAAGTTACTCAGTGTGTCTCCACCGTAAGGACCAGCGGGAGGTGAGGTAGGGGCATGCTGAGTTTGGGCCCTTCATTAACAGTGGGCTTTAAAAAATTATTTATTTGCAAGCAGAGAGAGATAGAAGAGAGACAGAGAATGGGCACACCAAGGCCTTCAGCCACTGCAAATGAACTCCAAATGCTGTGCCACCAGCGTATCTGGCTTTGCATGGGTATTGGAGAATTGAACTCGGGTCATCAGGCTCTTTAGGCAAACACCTCAACTGCTGAGCCATCTCTCCAGCCCAACAGTGGGCTTTTTTGTAGATCAAGACAATCATAGTTCTGTGGAGACTTAATTCCCTGGGTCTTCATGGAGGCAGAACCTTGGAGAAGAGCAGAGCTGCTAAATGCTTGAGGGCAGCAGCTGAGTGAGCAGGAGAGAAGCAGCAGGGTGGAAGCCCAAGCCTGGTCTTCTCGCCTTGCTGCAGACCAGGAGGCTGATTCTTGTTCGTGCCTGCAGACCTGCAGTGATGGACAATTGGCCACTTCACAGGTTCCTAGGAATCCTGGTGGGAGGAGATGATTTCTCTAAGCTTCTCTCCGGGCTCTCTAGAGGGGACAGGTTAGGATTCTGAGATAGGAAATCTACCCTGCTGCTCCCCACCCCCAGCTGGAGACAAGCTGTGTGCTGTGCTGGCGCTGGTGCCAGCGCTGGCGGGAGCTAAACACAGCTGTCACCATCGCCCATCGCCATCGTCTGGGCCAGCTCCATGCCTCCCTTGGCCAACAGGTCTCCCAGTGGACTAAGCAGTAAACTCCCTCTTCCTGCTGGCAGCTTTGGGAAGTGGGGACGTGGCTGGGTACCAGGGAGGGGGCTAAACAGGGAAGCAGAGGCTTGGGTAGATTCAGGGTGAGGATGGGTAAGAAAGAGAGGTACATGATTCCTATGCCTAGGAAAGAACACGAGCTCATCTTCCATACTCCCCTCCCCAAATAACAATAAACAGCCTTTTCTATGGCTTTAGAGCAGCCAGGCTCCATGGAAGGAGCACAGTCACCCAGATGATCCCCTGGGGCTTCCAAACACCCTGCGTGACCACAGTGCTGACACTTCACCAGGTGTCACTGGTGTGCTGAAGACTCATGCCCACAGCATCTTAGGGGACATTTAATTCCTTAGCTTCCTGTCTTCCCTAAATCTAGGCCTGGTTTGTCCTGTGCCTTCTGAAATACAGCATTTTCCAATTCTTTTCCCTTCCCTGAAGGCTTCCTTCCTGCCCTATTAATTATTGCTAGTTCACACTGCCCCTTCCCATTCCCATGACCCATGTAGAAAGTTGAATGAATGACTGCGCCCCAGAACCCAGTCTGTCTACCTACCTCACACCTTGAGACTAATGCCAAAGGCTTTGCTACCATCTGGTGTCTTTCCCAGTCTGAAAAAAAGGGTTGACTACTTTCTCTTTCCAACTTTGCGCTACTGAACCCAAAGGTACATCCTAGATGGGTGTTGGGGGATGTGGGTGTGCACACACCACAGTGTGTGTAGATGTCTGTGGATAGCCTTAGTATGTTTGTCCTCTTCTTCCACCTTGCTTGAGAGGTCCTCCCTTGTCCTTTCTGTCCCCTCCCCATCTACCCCCTACTGGAGTGTGTGTCAGTCTAGCCTGGCTATCAAGCTTTGGGATTCTCCTGGCTCCATCTTCTCTTGCTGTGGGCACATCAGGATCACAGACTCATGTGCCACTTTACATGTTGAAGAATTAGTGTCTGTGTGGTGAAATGCCTTTAACCACTGAGCCACCTCCCCAGCTTTAACCACTGAGTTGCCTCCCCAGCTCCAAGGAGATATTCTTTTTTTTTTCCCAAGGAGATATTATTAATCTACATTCTGGTGATCTAAACTTTTTTGAGACAGGGTATCTCACTGTACATAGGCTGACCTTGACTTTGTAATCACTCCTGCCTCTGTCTGTTGAATGCTGGAATTGCAGGTGTGCACCTCGGTGCCAAGTGTTTTAACTCATTTGATGAACGGGAAAACTAAGCCAGAGAGTTCTGAGCCTTGCCCAGAGTATACATCCAATGAGAGATGGAAGTGGAGCTTAAGCATGTCTTCTATCGACACGGGCAGCCACAGCAGTAGTAAGCACGCGTTGAGCGTGGCGACATCAAGGACTTCCATTCTCACATCCTAAAAGGAGATGAGATATGGTGTCTTGCCTTTGGGATGCCATATTTGGAGTTTAGAAGGCACAAGGGGACATGACACAAGATAAATAGCCTAGCAAGGTCAATGCCCTAACCAGGTTACAGGATGGTGAGTTTGTATCAGGAAAGGGGCCAGGGAAGAGTAGCCTCGTGTTGTGAGAAGGGCTCAGGATCAGATTTTCTGATCTGTGACTGATATTGTATGACCTTGGTGAGGAACTTCCCCTCTCTGAGTGCCACTAGCCTCCTCTGTTTAGTGTAGATTTAGGCACTAAAATGGTCCACATTGGGTCTCTCAATCTGGTTTTGTGAAGGGACAGTTGGGGTTATCACCTCCTCTCCCTTCTCCATTTCTCTCCAAGTTCCTGAGGGTAGGAGCCATTTGAAAGGCTGATCAATTCATGAACTCTCAAAGATAGCACTCGGGTCAACTTTAGGCCCAAAGGACACTATTGTCCCCTAGCCCAGAGATAATAGGAATTTGGGAAGTGTGGTATAATGTGACATAAAAAGACCATGTCACTCAACATCACTTCCTCAAAGAAAGAAAAAGAAGAAAAGAAAAAGGACAGAAAGGAAAGGAGGAAAAAAAGAAAGAGCTGGACACTGTAGGGCTAGTGTCTGTAATCCCAGTGTGCCTAGAGACGAGACAGGAGAGTTGCCCAGAAGCACACAGCCCAGCTAGCCCAGTGTGCACAGCAGCAAACAATGTGAGCTCCTGCCTCAAAGTGGAGGTGAGGACTGATCTCCACACATGCACATGGCCAGGAGGGCAACCTCATTTACACACACACATGAACATGCACAAACACATACACACAAAAAAATAGAAGAAGGAAGTAGAAAAAGAGAAAAAGGGAAGAAAGGCTTGGACAGGTGTCTGGAGTTGTGCTGGGAAGTTGAAGCCCTTGGAAGGTCAGGGTCCAAATGGGCCTTGGGATGAACTTTTATTCCTTCCTGAATTCAAACTCAGGAGGCACAGGTAGAGGACAGCAGCTACAGCCCCAGTGCCCAAGCAAGGAAAGATGGAGCAGACGTTGAGGGTCATCTCAGGGGGCCTAACGAGAAGCCATCCACCTTAGATGATGCAACTGTGAACCAACATTACCAGTCTCTCCTCTGACTGGATGGTTGATTAGGGGGTTGGGGGCTCCGATCCTGGAGACCTTCCTCTCAAAAAAAGTCAAGAGATGAAACTAAAAACTGAGGTGAGAGAAAATATCCAGAAAAAGGGAAACTCACGGAAGAAAAGGAGAGGAAGTGGGATTCCTGGTAGGGCTGAAGGCAGAGAGGGAGGGGAAAGGGAACTGAGCCCAAGGGGAAAGGCCAGGCAGGCGTGGCCAGGAGGGGAGTAGGCCCCGTGCTGGTGGTGGTGACAGATGGGTGGACACAAAGAGGAGCGCTTAGGGGAAGACAGATGGATGGGGGAGGGAAGAGGCTGGGGGCAGGGGCGGTACAGTGGTTGGAGGCTGAGGCTGTGATGAGATTGGAGATGGGCTCTGAGCTGAGGAGAGGTGAGTGGAGAGGAGAAGAAAGGGGCGGCTGCCTTAGGAGACAAAGGCGATAAGGCCTAGGGGGCTCAGGCTGGGTGCTGAGAAGGGGGCTTCCAGCCTGGTTGGCAGCACAGAGAGTGACAGATTGTGTAGCTAGCCAGAGTGGAGACCCGCTGTCACCTAGAGGCACAGAGAGGTGGGGACAGAGAAAGACAGACTGACAGAGACCACGTGGAAACCAGTGAGGACAGAAACTCGAAGACACTATAGCTGCTACTTCCCAGAGGCACACAGCTCCTGCCCAAACTCCATCTGTTTGTTTTGCTCTTGTGACCCAAAACACCTCTAGTCTCTTACAAAATAACACCCCAGCCAAGACCACGCCCAGGGAAGGGTCAGGCAGTATGGCACAGCAAGGGTTAACACCGTCTGCTCTCCCTGCCAGCCGCTTGCCTAGTTGGGTCCCTAGGGCTCCCCACATATGTCACCCCCTCTCCTGCCAAGCCCACTGCTTCCCAGCTCCTCCAGGCCCTCCCCCACCCTCAAGACTGGCCCCCAGCCCTTGTGCCTTCCTTCCTTCTAATCTCCCTCCCCCAACTGCCTCACAGTCTGCCTGAGGATAGAAAGAAATTTGTGAACCACAATCTGAAAAAGTGAATGCCTATAAAAAAAAACTAACAGCCATGAAGACATAACCATCTTCCTCATCCCCACGGCCTGCTCCTCCTGTCTCCATGCAAGCAAGACCATCCCACGACAGCTCCAGGGCTCACAGCTCTCCTCAGCTTCTCTCAGTTATAATATCTCACATACATGTGTGCATGAAACTTCTTGCCCCCTTTAAATCACCTTTAAATGGAGGGAGTTGGGGTGAGTACTTTAGTGAAGCAGTTTCCCAGGATGCCACAGCAACCCTATGAAGAAGGCAACATCCCCCATGTCACAGATGGAAAAAAAAAAAATCAAAGTTCCCAGACTTGCCCAAAGTCACGAGGTCTTGGCCTCAGCTCTGGTACCCCCATGTCTGGTTCAGTAGATCGAGTGCTTTCTACCATCCCATACTGTTGATTACAGAGTATGTTCTTTTCAGCTACTATCCTAAGAGGCAAAACCTGAAGAGGAGTGAGGCCTCAGGCTGGGGCTGGGGGCCCAGAGCCCAGGGTCCCAGACTGCCAGCTGCAGAGGAGGAAGTGCTCCCCAGAGCAAATTCTTGCTGTTTGCTCAGGGGACAGGTTGAACTGGGTGCTTAAGGGACAGAGGCTGGCAACAGAGCTTTGGCTCCTTCACTCCCCATACCCCCCCCCATGCCTTGCAGAGCACCTCTCAAAGTTTGGCTTCTGTTACCCTCAACATCTTACCTCCCCATTTTAGTAACACTTCCATAATTCACTATCGTGTCTCCTCACTTTATCTCACACCTGTCTACTCTCCACAACCCTCATGTCTATGTCTCGGGCCCCCCCCCCCACTCTGGTTCTCTCAGTAGCAGTCTCTTTCCATCCCGGAGTAGCTGTGTGTGCACACCTGTGTCTCTCTAACGACGATCCCCTCCTCTCCTCAGCTCTTAGACCCCTGTCTTCTGCAAAGCCTTAGTTACCTGGCAATTCTTCCCAATTCTGTCTCCTGTCTGCCTGCATCTTGCCATGTCTCTGTGTCTCGGCTATGGCTGGTACCCAAATGACTCTGGTTTCTCATCTCTCCTCTCCTCCTAGTTTTCAGGGACTTCCCTCGTCTCCCTCATCATTTCCCTTTGCTTCCCTATTTTCCCTGTCGTATTTCTCATCTCCTCCATGGCACTCTCCTGAGTCTCAGTCTTCCGATTTCTTGGGTGGGTTGGAGGGCAGGAGGGTGGGGGAGTAGGATTGTTGTTGCTGGGGGCTCATTAGGTGGAGATTGGTTTTTAATCAGCACCATGGCAATGATGATGCAAGAACTGAGATGCCACCTGATCCCCTGCCCCCCCATACCCTCCTTAGGCCTCCTTTCCCCTCCAGCTCAGCCCATCTGTTGGCGCCTGGGCACCTGTCTGGGCCTGCCCAGGTGGGAGTTGGTACCTCCCAGACCTTAGGGCTGAGAGAGGAGCATGAGCTTGGGGAGGAATTATGGGACTCCCCAAAGGGAATGCCTGATCCTGAGGAAAGCACGGAAAAGATTGACGAGCCACAGAGAAGTAGCAAATCCCTCCCACAGTTTGTGCTCCTACTAAGGTGTAGGCTCATTAAAAGCATTATCACACTTGATCTCCATGGCAACCTAAGAAGTACCTAACCCCATTTTATAGAAAAAGACACTGAGGCTCAAGAGGCTGTGACTTGTCCAAGGTCACACAGTTCACAGTCTTTTAACAGAGTTGGTTAACAGAGTCCTACCTCACTATTGCTGAGGTCCTCTCCAGCCATGGTTTGGTTTGGATACTCATTGGAGTTCAATGAAGACATTCCCAAACTAAAAAATACAGGAGAGAATTCCCATGCTGAACTCTGTGCATCCCTTAGCCCCAGAGCCTTACTCCCTTCTCCCACCACCCTACAACACACCCACAGACAGACACAGCCACACACACGCACAGGCACACACCCTGGAGGCGGCTGAGCTATTGATGTGAACTTAATCAGTGCTCATTTGCACATAATTTTGTATCTACTTTTCTTGTTGCTCATTCGATGCCCTGTACACTCAAAGCCTCCTGGGCTGTCCTGCCCTCCCTCCCACTGTCCTGCCAATCCTGGCTCTTCCTCTCTTGGCACTCCTCCCTCCTCTCTTGTTAGCCCTTACCTCTTTCCTCCTAAGAGCCCCCTCATTCCTCACTAGGTCAAGTTGAATTGACTTGGCCTTGAAAATCTCCTTGTGGGGTCTGAATCTAGAAGCTGACACTCTTGCTGGCTTGCGGATGGGGTGGGTGGGAGGATGGGGGATAGCAGAGAGGGTCAGAGTGACTGAGTCCCAGGTGACAAGCAAGAGACATCCTGGCAAGCTCTGGGTACCAGCTGTATAAAGGATGAGAGCTTAGTGAGGGTGAGGACCCAGGGGTCCTCTTCTGCATTTTAGTGCTGGTCACTTGCTCTTTTTGTGCTTTCCCTGTTAGTACTTGGGAGAACCTTTTGCTCAGGGGAGAGGGAGACATGAGGAGTGGCCATCAAAGTCACTCTGGGAACCAAAATTCAGTTTGCTAGTAGTCTGCCCTACTGCCTCTGGTGTGAGAGACTGAGGGGTTCATCTGTGGTCCTGCCCTGGCTGTCGCCCCAGCCCCACCCCTTCAACAGCTCTCCATTTCTTGCTTATGAAATATGCATGGAGAACAGATGTCCCTGCTCCCCCACTCCCCATCCCCCCCCCAGGGCCAGCCCCCACCCCTAGCTCCCAAGGGGTTCCCAGATCCCTCTGCCAATGGCTGCCTGGCCTGGCTGTTTAATATTGATGAGTGGGGGGTGCCTAGGCCAGCCAATGGAGAGCTGGGGGTGTGTGTATATCTCCACATATATACATAGGGCTGGGCCAGCTCAGGTGTGTGTCTGTGAGTGTGAGTGTAGGTGGTCTCAGCACCTGGTCATCCCTTTCACCTGGGTCCTACATCTCCACCATGTACACCCCTCTCATCTGCCCCGAAGCCTGTTCAGCCATGCCAAGCTGCCCTCGGGGACTCTAGAAGCTGGTCACTAACTTTGCAGACGGATGAGCCCTGAGCAGCCAGAAGAGACTGGGGTTATCCTGCCAGCTTGGATCACTTGGTGGGTCCTCTTAGGTAAAGAGGGAACCATGGGCAGGGGAGGAGTGAGCATGTCACTTCTGAAACCTGGCTCAAGCCCGCTTCCAGAGCCTTACTCTCTACTGGGTCTCTCCATCTCTGCTTCCCCCTCTTCCCTATTTCTCTTTGACTCTTTGTGCCTATCTCCATTGGTCGAAGTAGGGTGCAAAGTCCTATCCTGAATGCTTGGCATTACTGCTTCCCTATTCCTTGGAGCCTGGAACTTTGAGACCTAAAGTGGATTTGATGGGGAGGACTTGATGGAAATAGAAGCCGCTGCTGGGCGTGGAGCTGGGCCGTGGCAGGTAGGAGCACAGAGAGGGCATGGAAGAGCATGGTGGAATGCCTGGGTTGAAGGGACATGGAGACCGGGCAGAGAGAGAACCAGGCAGTGACAGGGGAAGTCTCTCAGCTAAATTCCTGCTTCCCATTCATCTTGGGATTGGGGAGTTAGGAGTTAGCAAACATGCACTGGGAAATGTGCCCACACTATTGCTGTCTCCTCTTTTCTTTTGACCCCAGAATATGGAGAATGTTGGTAATTTTCGCATTAACTGCCTTCTGTTCTATGTCTTAGTTGCTTAGTTGTCTTCTCCACTCCCCCGCCACCCCCATCAGATGTATCCCCCAGAGCTTAGAAACTGCTTGTCTTGAACCTGACTTCTATGTGGTGGGGTAGGACAAGATGGGATTTGAGGCAGACAGGGTCCCTATGAGAGTGTCTATCAGGTGGGTGAGCCAGGGTGGGGGAGGGAGGGGAGATGGTGACTGGAAAGGTTCCTCAGGGCTTCTTCTGTTTCTGACTGTGAAGGTGAGCTCACTGGGAACAGCCCATGATTCCCTCCCAGCAGTCCTCCAGGGCCAAGCCTTTTCCTGGGCCTTGTTCCTGCTGACTTGCTCTGATCTCCTCTGGTCTTGGGATAAACAAACTTAGTCATGCCCCATAAAGGTAGCTCCAGGAAGCTGTCTCTGTTCTCCCCTGCAGGCCGTGTTTCAGGCTATGGGTAAGTTCCCCCCATCTTCTTGGCAGAATCTCCTCCAAGGGCTGAAGGGGTTAAGGAGTGAGGTGGGGGATCCCATAGTCCTGAGCAGGGGGATTGTGGCAAAAGGAAATGTCTTTCCTCAGTTCCAGTGCGCAAGGAACTAATGCCTACAGTGGCAGTGTTGAGATGTGAGAGACTGAATGAGGGCAGCTGTGCCAGATTCTGTATGTCGCACCCCAAAAAACCAGGGTGCTGAGGGGAAAGAGACAGGAGCCCAAAGCCAAGGCTTGCAATTCCCCCCACAGAGCAGGGAAAGGAAAGGGCTAGAGTCCTAGTGCACCTCTCTTGGGAGCCTCTGCTCCTATCTTACTTTGCCACTCCTTCTTATTGCTTATTATTATAGCAAAAAAAAAAACACCCCAACACATTACAAAATTTATGATCATAACAAGTTTCCGTGTACAGCTTTATAGTGTCAAATGTATTCACATTGTTGAACAGATGTCCAGAACTTTTCATCTTGGAAAATGGGAAATTCTAAACCAACAGCTCTCCTTTGCCCCTCCCTCCAGCCCTGGCAACCAGCATTCCACCTTCTGTTTCTATGAATTAGACTACATTAGAAACTCAAGTGAGTGGAGTCATGGATTTGTCCTTTCCTGACTGGCTTACTTCATGTAGTATAATATTCTGAAGGCTTAAACTCTGTTGTAACCCATGACAGAAATTCTTTCCTTCTTAAGGCTAATGGTGTATTTGGTATTTTCACCACGTTTATCCATTAACCCATTGATGAATATTTTTCTGTTGTTTCTTCCACTGCCCTGAACATGGGTGTGCAGCTATCTCTGAGATTCTGCCTTGTTTGGATACATATCCAGAGTTGGGAATGAGTACTGCGTCATATAGTAGCTACATGTTTAGCTTTTTTGAGGAACATACTGTTTTCCATGGCATTTGTACCACTTTATAATTCCACACACAGGGCACAAAGGTTTCCATTTCTCCACATCCTTGCCAACCCTGATTTTGTTTTAGATTTGTTTGTTGTTTTTACGGTAGCCATCTCTACTGGGTGGGAGGTGGTCTCTCCGTTGTTTTGATTTTTGATCTGCATTTTGAGTGATGAGTGATATTCCGCATACATTCACATGATAGCAGCTTTAGAGAAATGTCTGTTCAAGTCCTTTGCCCATTTTTTTTTCAGTTGGGATATTTGATATTTTTATTGTTGAGGACTTTTTTTATTTTTTTTCTGACCTGGTCTCTATCTAACTCAAGATGGCCTCAAGTTCACAATCCTCCTGCTTCAGCTTCTTGAACCAACCAGCTAAAAAATATTTTTATATGTTCTGGTTCTGGATATTAACATTTTAGCAGACGTGTTTTCTCACTCCATAGATTGTGCCTTCACTGTTAATTGTACCCTTAAATGCACTAAAGTCAAGTTCCGCATATCCCCATTTTGCCTTTTTGTTTTTTGCTTTTATTATCCTGTCCAAGAGATCATTGCCAAGTCCAGTGTTCTGAAGCGTTTCCTCAGTTTTCTTTCAAGAGTTCAGGAGTTTAAGGTCTTTAATCTGCTTGTTCAGTTTTGGCCCGTCTGGTGTGTTCTTTCCCTTATTTCTCCTTCTCCCTTGGTACTTTTCGGATTCTCTTTCCTTCTATTTTCCTTCCCACTCGTTCCCACCAAGTCCACCCGGCCTCCTCTCTGACCCTGACCAGTGCTGTCCCCTAGTTTCTGCTCTCCTTCTCTCACACTCACCAGTTCCGAGCTCCTCCCACTTTGGGTTCTTCCTCCAGTCAATTCTCTTTCTTTTTCAGGTCCCAGCCTGGACCCCTGACCATGGAACTTTGAAGTGGCTCTGATCTCCAGAGCTCAGTGGCCGACCCCAGCCCCCCAGGCCCTTCCTGCCCCTCCCACAGCCAGCTTTCCAGCTCCCAGAGGGAGGGGTGGGGAGGGGATCGGGATCTCACTGGGCAGGGGACGTCCATCATGATGCTCAACTCCGACACCATGGAGCTGGACCTGCCTCCCACCCACTCGGAGACCGAGTCGGGCTTCAGCGACTGTGGGGGCGGGGCGGGCCCTGAGGGTGCGGGGCCAGGGGGTCCAGCAGGGGTCCCAGCCCGTGGCGGCTCCGAGCTGGGCGGAGAGCCTGGCCGGAAAGACCTGCAGCACCTGAGCCGCGAGGAGCGCCGGCGCCGGCGCCGCGCCACGGCCAAGTACCGCACGGCGCACGCCACGCGGGAGCGCATCCGCGTGGAAGCCTTCAACTTGGCCTTTGCCGAGCTGCGCAAGCTGCTGCCCACGCTGCCCCCCGACAAGAAGCTCTCCAAGATTGAGATTCTGCGGCTGGCCATCTGCTACATCTCCTACCTGAACCACGTGCTGGACGTCTGAACTCAGCCTGCCTCCGCCGGGGGACCCCACCCCAGTCCTCCTGAGACCCCCTGGCCATCACGTGCTGCTTCAGCCCGCCTCCACCCCGGGGGAGACCCCGTCCTCCCGGGACCCCTGGCTATCACGCACCGCTTCAGCCTACCTTCACCCCGGGGGAGACCCCAGTCTTCCTGGGACCCCTGGCCATCATCACGTACTGCTTAGAATGGTGTCTCCTCCCCATCCCAGAAATCGTTGTGAAGGCCACTTTCTTTTACTGGCCCAGGCACCCGAGAGCTGTGCTCATGGGTTCCTTCCTTCATAGGGTTGTTAGGGTCCAGCTGGTCAGAAGAGAGTCCTTGCTGAATTTATTAAGCCTAACTCTCTGGTCAGCTCATGTCTCCTGTACCCTGTGTCCAAACTTTCAGAGACCCTGGACCCAGTCTCTCTCCCTTCTGTTCTGGCTTCTACCGGCGGAGGGTATGAGGTATCAGAACCAGAAGTGGGATAGAGGTAGAGTGAGGCTTTTTGTCTATGTCTGGGGTAGGAGGGGGTCTTGGGTGGCAGATGGGTGAGTGAGGTGACTCCTGGGCAGCCAAGACTTATAGAAAAACTCTGCCTTTCTTTTATCCATCTTGTTCCTGAGGCTTAGCACATACACCTCAGATCTTACTTAGTAGTGAGTGCCTTGCCGTGCTGGAGCTGTCGGGCCACCTCCCTGTCCCCTCCTCCCTCTACCATCGCGCTATCTTTCTCTCTGTGCCACTACTGAGGTGACATCTTCAAACATCCCAGGGCACCTGCAGAATGTCCCAGCCATGGGTGGGACAGCTCCTGTGGCTACTTCTGCTATCGCATCAGACCTTAAAAACCTGCAAACCACACCTGCTTCTCCCTCAGATGTGGAGATGCCCATTACTACCCTCTGGAATGTTATAGGACTGCTTATTACATTTTTGTTCTCCTTCCTTAAGCCATTGACTGGAAGGTACTTAGCTCCATGAGGCTGAGCCCTGTCTTCTCATCGCAGCTAGGTGCAAGGGTTAGAATGAAGGAACTTAGAATCCATGTGGAGGAAGTGAACTTCCTCCCTACATTTCTAAGCTCCCTCCACCCTCACACTAATCTCCTAGCTCTACAAGGATATTTATTTATGTATTTATTTACTTATTTATTTATTTATAAATAATTGCTATTTATTGCCGAGTTGTGCACTTTGGGGTAGAGGGAGGGAGGCTCCCAGTGGCTCCAGCTGGGTCTCTCTGGCTTTCTCCCTGGTTTTCACTTTCCTTTTCTTGTTCCTTCTCCAGCTCCTGGTATGTGTGGGGATCCCCTTGGCTCACCATACTCATATCCCTTCCTCAGCTTTATCTGTCCTGATCCCTCTTCCTCTGGGAGAGCACCCCTTCTTCAGCTCCACAGTTCCTGATGTCTTCTCTCAACCCTCTCCACCTGCTGACAATCCCTCTCAGTTCTGCCCACCTCTTTCATCTCTCCAGTCCTCCCCAAGATCCTTGTGTTTCCTGATACCACCAAAAGCAGGCCTGGATCTGGATCCCATGTCTTGTGTATAATTCTCTTACGCTGCATTTCCAATTTCATATAAAAACGTAAATTAAAGTGACCTCATTCTAGTACCAGGCATGGCTGTGGCTTATTTGATCAGGTTGGGAAGCTGGCCTGAAGGTTATGGGAGACTGGGCATTGAACATTCTAGGCTTTGAAACCTTTACAGAAAGTCATGAGAGCACAGTGTGGTAGATAAATGAAGACGGAGAATAAGGCTTACAGGATATGAGGTCACACATGGATTCCAGAAATATACTCCCAACTTGGCAACCACTAAGGCAATTTCTGACTCTCAACTCCTGTCTCCTATGGGCCTGAGAAGGAGCTGAGTGTCCTAGTAGAATCCAAGTTAAACTTGTATCTGCAGGTTCACACTGCTGAGAAAAGCCATGGCATAAAACTTGAGGCAAATATGCCTTCTCCTTTATCACCTCCCAGCCAGGTCAAAATTTCTTGAAATCTCAGTTCTTGATCTGTTTTGTGCTCCCAGGATTAGGATCTTGGGGAGAACATGATAGAGGACCTGATACAGGAGGATAAGAAAAGGGATTAAGAAAGAGTGCCCAGGGCCTGAGAAGATGGCTCAGGGGGTAAAGGGCTTGCTAACCAAGCTTGGGGCCTGAGTTCAGGTCTCTAGCACTTACATTAAAAAAAAAAAAAAGCCTGATGTGGTGGCACAGACTTGTAATCACAGGGCTGGGGAAGCTGAGCCAGGTAGGTCCCTAGGGCTTGCTGGCTAATTACTCTAGCTGAATAGGTAAGCTCCAGGTTTAGTGAGAGACTGTCTCAAAAATTAGGGTGGAGCCAGGTGTGGTGGCTCACGCCTTTAATCCCAGCACTCAGGAGGCAGAGGTAGGAGGATCGCCATGAATTCAAGGCCACCTTGAGACTACTTAGTGAATTCCAGGTCAGCCTGGACTAGAGCCAGACCCTACCTCGGGGAAAAAAAAAAAGGTAGGGTGGGGCTGGGAAACTGGTTCAGGGGGCAAGAACACTTGTCACACAAGCATGAGGACACGATTTGCCTTGGCTTTGGTCCTCAGGGTCCACATACACAGCTGGGCGTGGTCATGTATACCTTGAACTTCGGTCATGTGGGGAGTGGAGAGCAGAGAATCATGGCAGCTCACTGGTCAGCCAGTCTGACTGAAAAATGGCAGCTCCAGGTTCAGTGAGAGGCTGTCTCAAGGAAACTGGAAAATTCATAGAGGAGAAAAGACAAAGTTCTCTCACACAGACATACTCATTTGCATGCACACATGTATACATCCCCCCACACCATACATACCACATACCACATCACACATACACACACGCAAAAAAAAAAAACCTGAAATAAAAATACCCGATGTTGACCTCTGACTTCCATATACATGTAAACACACATACACATGCAACTGAACATACATGCACACACATATAAACACACATACACCTGTGCACACACCATACACACACATACACTGAAGAGGCTGAAGCCCAGAGTAAGGAAGGGCCTTGCGCAAGGTCCCGCAGCAAATCGGAGGCCCAGCTAAGACTCAGATCCAGCTTCCTTTTTGGACAGCGTCTCACGTCTCATGTCGCCTAGGCCGGCCTTGAACCTACTATATAGCCAAGAATGACCTTGAACTCCCCTCCCAAGTGCTGGGGTTATAGGTGTGCACCATATGCTCAGTTTGGATTAAGTTCATTTATTTGTGTGTGCGTGCGCACATGGATGCACATGTGGAGGTCAGAGGACCATCTCAAGGTGTCCATCCTCTCCTTCCATCTTCTTTATTTAGGGGGAGGGGCTTTGAGATAGGGTCTCGCTCTAGCCCAGGCTGACCTGGAACTCACTATGTAGTTTCAAGCTGGCCTCCATTTCACAGCAATTCTCCTACCTCTGCCTCCAAAGTGCTGGGTTTAAAGGTGACACCATTCCTGGCTTTATCTTCATCATTGTCATGGTTTTATTACAGGTGTCCCCCACAAACAATTGAATGTGTTCTGATAGATCGATCCTCAGCTGATGGCAGTTGGGTTTTACAACCTCGATGAAGCTGTGTTGTTGGGGGCAGGCTTATGGGCTTATAAGCCAGCTTCCCCTTGCCAGTGTTTGGCACACCTTCCTGCCGCTGTTTGCAGTGCTGTGGCAGAGGTGATGTCCAGCCCTCTGCTCATGCCATCGTTTTCCCTGCCAGGATGGAGTCTCCCCTCGAGTCCTATAGACTACTCCACAGAAGAATCTAGTTGGAAAATAGAGCATGTGTTGGATTTTGTTTTTGATGCTGGGGATTGGTCTAAGGACCTCACACCTGCTAGCCAAGAGCTCTACCAATAGGCTGAGGATATTTGTCTTGATAAAGGTATATTTAGAGGCTATATGATCCCCACCTGCAAATACTAACAGAAGAAATAGAAACAGCCATTCTCCATGGCCTTAATAGGTAGAATCAGAACCGAGGAGTGGAAGCTAGGGAAAAACAGGTTTTAATTCCAAGAAAAACTTCCCAATTCCCGGAGCTGTCCAGCCATGGAAACACCTGCCCCAAAGGAGAATCTAGGCAGAGGCACTGGAGCACCTGGCCCATGCAGGGACGCTTAAGAGTGCATGCCTGCCTCAGAAGGAGCACTGGCTAGAGACCCTGGAAGATCCTTTCCAAACGTCATGTCACATGAGAAGGCTGAAGGCAAAGTCAGGGTAGGGAGATGTGAGAGACATCCTCCAACCTTTGAAGGGGTTCATCTTTGATGAGCAAAGAATGACACCAGCAGCTTGAGTTAGATTTGGGGAGGAGCGCCTATGCAGGAAAGATTTTATATTTTCTCTTCCTTATGTGCGTTAAATTAAATATGCTGTTCCCAGAGCCTGGTAAGAGGGAGGGTTGGATTGAAACCAAGGAGAATCTGAGGACTGCAGGTGGAAGAGAGAGTGAAGATCAGTCCAACTAGTCTTCCTCCTTCCCTCTCTCCCTTGCTTTTTGCTTTTTGTCTGCACTTCATTTAAACTGGGTCTCACTATGTAGCCCAGGCTGGCCTTTGATTTGCAGGAGAGCCTTAGCCTCCCTAGAGGTAGGATTACAGGGGTGCACCAATATACATGGCTAACACCTTTTATGTACGTATGTATATATATATATATATATATATATATATATATATATATATATATACGTATGTACGCATGTGTGTATTTATGTATGTATGTACATAGCACATATTGTTTTCTTGAGACAGGGACTCAAATGTAGCCCAGGCTGGCTTTAAATTCGCCATCCATCTGCCTCTGCCTCCAGAATGCTGGGATTACAGGCATGTGCCACCATGTCTGTCTGGCAACATCTTTGTGGTAAAGGAAGGTAAATGCCTGTCCAGAAAGGTGACATGCCTCTGCAAACAACTGACTAGGTTATCACTCCAGTC
Organism: Zapus hudsonius; assembly: GCA_004024765.1. NCBI lineage: Eukaryota > Metazoa > Chordata > Mammalia > Rodentia > Dipodidae > Zapus > Zapus hudsonius. The sequence goes on from PVHP010002598.1 coordinate 25,918, forward strand.
CTGGCTCCCAGCTGTGAGCAAGCACTGCCCAGCAGCTACCTTCCTCCCTTCCAGGCTGGGCCCCTCTCTCCCTCCCTTCCTCCCTCCGGGCTCCCCCAGGACCTGGGGGCCTTGAGAGGGGCAGCTGCAGCTGCTCTACTGCTAGCTCCGAATTTCTTCAGATAATCAATTGGCCTCGGCTGCCGCTCTGCTCCACAGGACTGGGCAGGAGGGGGAAGGGGATGGAGACTGGAGAACCATGCAGTCCCTGGGCTGGGGGGAAGTGGGAGCTGCTGGGAGGGAGGAAGGGGATGGGAGGGGATGGAAGAACATAGTTTTTTGGGGCCTCATTCCACATCATTTCAAAACCCAGTTCCAATACTGGGTGTGGCCACGGTGACTCAAGCCTATAATCCCAGCTCTGAGGCAGAGGCAGGAGGAATGCCAACGGGTCTACATAGCGAGTTCCAGGCCACCCGGTGTTACATAGCAAGACCCTACCGCAATACAACATAAATTGAAAAGCAAAAAAACAAAGTCCAGATTCAGGTCCAGTGGGGTGGGAGAGGGGTGGCTTGGGGGTCCAGGTGAGGGACACTGACAGCTCATCCTTCCTTCCTCTTCTAGCTCCTTCTCATCCAGTCATGGCCTCTCGCAGCTGTCCAGGCCTTCTTCCATCCCTGGTGACAGCAGACCCCTGACCTTCCAATCCTATCTCCCATAATTGTTCCCTCTGCCCTCTCTCATAAACCCCACCCCAGGGACAGCAGAAGGCAAGGCCTCAGGGGCTTCCAATGGAGGTCTCTTAGACCACTCCACCTGTGTCATGCACACACGTACACGTACAACACACGCTCAGCACTAGACTGCCAGACATATGGCCCTTTGTGCACACACAATGGAGGGCATGTTGTGCCCCTTTCCAGCCTGGGCATGGAGTGGGGTTACTTCTTTCTAAGTTCACTCACCTCCCTTCCCTCTCTATGTCCTGCTAAGCGCCTGCCTTCTTTCTGTACCCAGTCTTCATGGTCCTGTTTTATTCGTGCGTCCTTTCATGTGCTCTCTCATCTGAGGTCACGTGCTAGGTTCCCACCCTAGGATGGAAATGCAGGATCAGAACACAAGCAGAGACCCTCTGCTGCAAGGCTGAGAGGAACAGGGAGAAGGCGGCTGAGGCAGCAGCAGCCGCAGTTGCTGGAAGAGAAAGCCCAGCCCATACCCGGCAGCCTGAGGACTCATGACCGTCTTCCTCCTCACTCCTTCTCTTCTGGTGTTTTTCTTTCTTTTCTTTGTATGTGTATATGTGTGGAGGGGTGCTTATATGTATGTGGGCACATATATATATATATGAGGGTGCACATGCCTGTGGAGGCCAAGGTCAATGTTGGATGTCTTCCTCAGTTGCTTTCCACCATATCACACACACAAATATATGTATAATTTTTTGAGGTAGGGTCTCGCTCTAGCTCAGACTGACCTGGAATTCACTATGTAGTCCCAGACTGGCCTCGAACTCATGGTGATCTTCCTACCTCTGCCTCCTGAGTGCTGGGATTGAAGGCCTGCGCCACCATGCCCTGCTCTCCGCTATTTTTTTGAGACGAGGTCTTTCACTGAATCTAGAGCTAACCGATTCAACCAATTAGCTAGCTGACAAGCTGTAGAGATTCCTTGCCTCTGCCTGACCAGCGCTGCCATGACAGGTCCTCCTACTGGCATGCCAAGAACTTAACCAGCTGTGCCATCTCCCCAGCCCTTCTGGTGGCTGTGTGTGTGTGTGTGTGCATGTTCATGTGTGTGGGCGCAGGTCAGAGAACAGCTTTCCAGTTGGTCCTTGTCTTCCATCTTACTTTGAGGCAGGGTCTCTCTCTTGTTCTCAATGTTGTTGACTTCTGTGTTTGCCGTGTGAGCTTCTGTCTCTGCCTTCCATCTTGCAGGTAGCATGCTGGTATTGCAGAAGCTCACAGACTTCCAGCTTTTTACTTGTTCACTCTATAAGGCACCTGCTCATGGCCATGAAAGGGCCTGACATCCAACTCCCACCTTCCACCAAACCAGCTGCATTCTAGTCGGAATGTACACATCCTCATGAAGATGCTCCCTTGTGGGTTTCCGAGCATTGGTCAGGAATCCAGGTGACAACCAGGAGGGGACAAGAATCTATGGGGTCATAGGAGAGGAAGACCCCAGAGATCAGTCTTTTTTGGAGAATTGGGAATGTGAGTTATGAAATAGCTTAAACTAAGAATGGAGATCTAGAGAGAAGGGGTAGCTGAGGAAGCAGAGTGGCAGGGGGCTACTATCCTTCCTTCTTTCCCTCCCTCAAGCAAATTTCTGTAAACTTTGATTATTGGTTGTTAAACACTGCCCTCTGCTGGCCACTAGCAGAAATGTTGTCAGTATTATTCTTGGCTAGGCGCTGCTCAGAAACTGCAAAAGAAGCCACTCAACTATTGCAGGTGGGATGTGGGATCCAGAATTCTGTTCCTGGCAAAGGTTTATGGAAGATGGTGGGGGGTGGGTAATTTACTAGGGATGAAGACTAGTCTTGGGCCGAAGAGATGGATCAGAGTGTTAAGGCACATGCCTGCAAAGCCTAAAAACCTGGGTTCGATTCCCCAGTACCCATGTAAAGACCCATGTAAAGTCAGATGCATGAAGTGGTGTATGCATCTGGAGTTCATTAGCAGTGGTTAGAGGCCCTGGTGTGCCCATATCTTTCTCTCTGTCTCTCTCTTTGTCTCTCTCTCTGTCTCTCTCTTTACTTGAAAATAAAAGAATAAACAAAGACTAGGCTTCATAAGTGTTTCATTTACATATCTCAATTTTATAATTTAATAATCACTTTCTGTCTGTAGCTGTTTCATTATGCACCTGTGAGTGTATGTACTCTTATCTTTTGGTGCTTCTCTGTCTCAGGGTTTTTATGCACACCTGGATCTCTCTCTCTCTCTCTCTCTCTCTCTCTCTCTCTCTCTCTCTCTCTCTCTCTCTCTCTCTCTCTCTCTCTCTCTCTCTTTTGAGTTAGGGTCTCACCCTAGCCCAGGCTGACCTGGAATTCACTACATAGTCTCAAGGTGGCCTTGAACTCACATCGATCCTCCTACCTCAGCCTTCCAGGTGCTGAGATTAAAGGTGTGTGCCACCATGCCCAGCTCTGTGCTTGCTTCTTGTGCTCTGGGTGACAGCTGTCAGGTAGGAGCAAGCGGGGAGCTGTTTACTGTCTTCCCTAGGGTCCCTTCCTTCCCTCTAGGTTCTACCTCTGCCTTTCAGGTGCATCAGCCACATTGCTGTTTACAGGTTACAGTTTTCCTTTAATTGGCTCCTACCCTGCTTCAGTTATTCCCAGCTCAGAGACTTGCTCCTCTCTAACCCGAGACCCATGGGCCTTTGGGAAGGGCCTGAGGATCACAATCTGTCTGCCACCTACCTCCCTTTTATCCTCTATGGTATTGAAGTCCAGCCTTCCTGCTCACAACCTTGTAGCTACTACTTTTTGGTAGATTACATTCTGTTCAGGGAAAAACACATTTACTGAATAGTCTATGTTGCGGTTCTAGGTTCTGAAACCAGCTCAGGCTCCAACCTGCTATCTACTTGGGGATGGGACAGGCATATAAACACATCAGCTCCCCTACAGTGAAAAGCATATGCAAAAAATCGATGTGGTACCAAGAAGGCTGTCTAGATTACCTCTGAGGGGTGATGATGAGGGAAGGAGCAGGTGAACCCGAGCTGTGCTTGCAGGCCCGAGAAAGTGCTTGCAGTGAATGCTGTGTCCAGCTGCCTAGATGCCCCTCTCGGATCACCTCCTCACTGGACAGAGGCACTGGCTTTCCAGCTGTGGGAGTGCTGACTCAGTTGAGACCCTCTCCTCCATTGGAGGCAGAAAGCACCCTCCCTGGGGTATCTGCATGCAGTGACTGGTCGGCGTGGGTTACAAAGTCCCAGTCCAGGGACAACCATGAAGGGCTATTCCAGTTTGAGAGTCCCTGTGGGCTCGCCAGAGGCCTTGCAGCAATTGTATTTCAGCTTCTGTCCACTGAATCCAGTTTCCTTCACACCTAGTGAGAGCACCCCTGGGAGCACTTTGCTGCACAAAATGTCAGAGTTAAAGAATGCATTTCTCCCTGGGGTTGTAGCTCAGTGACAGAGTGCCCACCTACTGTGTATGAGATCCTAAATTTCATCCCCAGAAACACACACACGCACGCACGCACGCACGCACACGAGACCCCAAAACAAAAGCAATGTTTTAACCTTGTGTAGATAATTCCAGCACCCTGGAAGCTAAGAAAATAAAATCTATTTCCCAAACAACTCCCCCTAAGACAATGATACTTGTCTCTTAAACTAAGAATGGAGAACTAAAGAAACTGACCAGTCGTGCAGATACCTCAGGGAGGGTGCTTTCTTCCTCCAATGGCAGGAAAGGGTCTCAACTGATTCAACCAGATTAGCTAATCTAGCTAATCAACATAGGTGTGAAGATGTGGAACTCTGGGAAGGTTTAGCAAGCTTGGCTTATTGGGGCAAAAAATTTCAGGGTCTGATAGGGCAAGAAAGATATGGAGAATGGTCAGGAGAGGTAGGTCCCAGGCCGTTTGTCATACACTGATGGGCGACCAGGCGGGCAATACCTACTAGGATACACAGATACCATTATCAGGTTTATATGTTAGATGTCATGTTAAGGCTGGACATAGTGGGCTGAGGAGATGGCTCAGTGCTTCAAGGCCCTTGCTTGCAAGGCCTGCTGTCTTGGATTTGATTCCCCAGTACCCGTTTAAAGCCAGATGTGCCAAGTGTCATATGCATCTGGAATTCATTTGCAGCAGCAGAGAGGCCCTAGCACACTCATTCTCTTTCTCTCTCTCTCTCCTTGCAAATAAATAAAAATGGTTTTTGCCAGGTGTGGAGCACATGCCTTTAACCCCAGCACTGGTAATCAAAGGTAGAAGGATCTCTGTGAGTTCATGACCAGCCTGGGACTACAGAGTGAGTTCCAGGTCAGCCTGGGCTAGAGTGAGACCTTACCTTGATAAAAGAAAAAAATTAAAGGCTGGACAGGGCTGGAGATATGGTTTAGCAAGTAAAGCACTTGCCTGCAAATCAGAAGGACCCGAGTTCAATTCCCCTATACCCATATAAAGCTACGTAAATTCACACAAGGTAACCCATGTGTTTGGAATTCGTTTGCAGTGGCTGGAAGCCCTGGAGTGCCCATTCTCTCTATATATATGTGCCTCTTTCTCGCTCTCACTCTCTCTCAAATAAATAACATTTTTAAGGCTGAACATATTGGTGCATACCTCTGGATGCATGCCTCTATGATTGCCCTTTCCATGTATAATTTTGCCAAAATTTCCTGGATTTCTGTGTGAACTGAAATGAGTTACTTCAGATCTCTGACCATGTTTTCTTATTAGAGATCACATAGCAAAGGTCAACAAATAATGGCTGTATTGGTATAATTAATGATTTTATTATTTCCTATTTCAACATTTGCCCATTATCACTCACCTTGAGAATATAGATTTGTTCTTTTCTTTGAATCCACTTGACATTTCAGAGCAGGTTCTCATAGGTGATTTCCTTCAGAGCTGTGTCTTGTTTTTCTTTCTTTTTTTTTTTTTGGTTTTTCAAGGTAGGGTCTCGCTCTAGCCCAGGCTGACCTGGAATTCACTCTGTAGTCTCAGGGTGGCCTCGAATTCACGGCAATCCTCCTACCTCTGCCTCCCGAGTGCTGTGATTAAAGGCGTGCGCCACCATGCCCGGCCTGTGTCTTGTTTTTCTACTTCATTGGAAGCAATCTGACTACTTGTTTTTAAAATATTTTTTAAAAATTTACAAAAAAACCCAAAAAAATTTACCAGTAATATATGCACACAATTCAAATAACACTCAAGTATGTAGGGAAATATACACAAAGTACATTATATAATTACATGAAAATGTCCTTATGTACCCTATATAATAAGTATAATGATTGCTTGGGTGGAAGGAGAGACTTTTTTTAGTGGTGCATTTTCTTCAGTTAGTGATAAGATGCCCATGCTCCTGTAAACAAACTCTCACCCATGCTCCTGTAAACAGGCCCTCACCCATGATCCTGTAATCAAACCCTCACCCATGCTCCTGTAATCAAACCCTCACCCATGCTCCTGTAAACAAGCCCTCACCCATGCTCCTGTACACAACCCCTCACCCATGCTCCTGTACAAACCCCTCACCCATGCTCCTGTACACAAACCCTCAGCCATGCTCCTATATACAACCCCTCACCCATACTCCTGTAAGCAAACCCTCACCCATGCTCCTGTATACAACCCCTCACCCATGCTCCTGTAAGACAATCTGATGAAACCCACTGGGTCACCAAAAAAAAAAAAAAAAAGACATGAAAGTTGAAGGGTCAAGTTGGGAAGAGGAAGGGAGCAGGAGGGGGACCAGAGGGTAACAGGGACTAGGGATGGTCAAAATACATTATGTATATGTATTAAAATATGATTTAAAACCATTATTGTATAAAATTAATTTATGCTAATAAAATAATTTAAAAGTAAAGTATGCACCTATATCTCAATTTGATTACTAAAGTAATCACTATTTATTTGAGCAAAATCCTTCCAGTCTTATGATTTACAAATATATGTAGCCCTAGGTGCATGAATTTAAAAATTATATAGTAACTTTACTATTAGACTTTTTAGGTTTTTTGCTTCATACATTGGGATGGCTAATCTTCATTGTCAGCTTGACTGGATTTAGCACCTCCTAGGAGACATGCCACTGGACATGTCTATGAGGGTGTTTCCAAAGAAGTTTTAAAAATATGTATTTATTTGAAATCAGAGAGAGATAGAAGAGAGACAGAAAGAATGGGTGCATCAGGGCCTCTAGCCAATGGAAATGGACTCCAGATGCATGGGCCACTTTGTGCATCTGGCTTTTTGTGAGTACTAGGGAATCGAGCTATTGAATTCTGGTTGTGAGGCAAGTGCCTCAACTGCTGAACAATGTCTCCAGCTCCCCAAAGAAGTATTTTTTCAATTTTTATTTGTGTATATGGGTGTCTTGCTACTGCAAACAAATGCCAGACACATGCACCTTTTTTTCCCATCTAGTTTCAAGTGGGTGCTGAGAAATTGAACAGGCAATGCAAGCGTCTTAAACCACTGAGCCATCACTGTAGCCCCTAGCCTCAAACTCTTTATGTTTCAGAGGATGACTTTGAACTCCTAATTCTCTTATCCCCATCTCCTAAGTGCTGGGATTACAGCCATGCATTACCATATCTGGATTTATGAGATGCCATATTTGTGCACATTAAACAAGCACTCTACTAACTGATCTACATCTCTAGCCCTAAACATTTGTGTGTGTGTTTGTGTGTGTGTGTGTGTTTTGTTTTTTTGGCTTTGAGGAAGGGTCTCACTCTAGCTCAGAGCGACCTGAAAATCACTCTTAGTCTCAGGCTGGTCTCAAATTTACAGTGATCCTCCTACTTCTGCCTCCCAAGTGCTGGGATTAAAGGCAAGCACCCCCACACCCAGATAATTTTTTTCAATCAAGTTTTTAAATTTAACTTTTTTGTGGGGGAGTGCTTTTTTTTTTTTTTCTTGAGGCAGGGTCTCACTGTAGCCCAGGCTGACCTGGAACTCACTCTGCAGTTTCAGCCTGGCCTCAAACCCACAGTGAACCTCCTACCTCCTCTGCCTCCCTAGTGCTGGTATTAAAGACAAGAACCACCATGCCAGGTCATGTGTGCGGTTTTTTTTTTTCCCCCCTTTGGCTTGGTGTTTCTCACTGTGTAGTCTTGGCTGGCCTGGAACTTACTATGTAGACTAGGCTGGCCTTGAACTCACAGAGATCTGCCTTTCTCTGGATTAAAGGTGTGTTCCCCAAGCCTGATGTCTTAGTCAGCTACACGCCACTGGGATGAATCTTCAAACCAGGCATGGTTTTTGGGAGGAAAGGATTTATTTGTAGCTGCAGATACAGGGAAAGTTCCAGAATGCAAAAGAGGCTGCTCCCCTTTCACAGGTCCAAGCAGAGAGAGAAAAACCCATCACCAACACCACACACACAGAATAGGGAACAGGCAGGGGGGCCAAGGAGAGAACTTCTTCCCCTTTATATAGTCTTAGGGTAGGGTCTTGCAACCCTATCCCAGATTTAATGGCTTCCTGAGTCTCTGGAATTTCCTTCCTGCATGGCCCACACAGGAAAGGATGTTTACTTCTAGCTTCTTTGAGCTTCTTTACAGGATCCTGCCCCTTGCTGAGAGGCTGCCTTCCTATAAACATCCTCAGAGACCCACCCAAGATAACTTGAAAGGTCAAGTTGATATCAAAACTTAACCATCACACCCGGCTATATTGTGTGTGTGTGTTTTTAAATAATGCATGTGTATTTGTGTCTTCAGGTTCATGTGCATGTGCGTGTGCGTGTGCGTGTGCGTGTGCGTGCGTGTGTGTGTGTGTGTGTGTGTGTGTGTATACAGGCCAGAAAATAACCTCAGGTATTGCTCCTCAGGAATACTTTTCTTCCTCTCCTCCTTTATTTATTTTTTTAAGCTAGGGTTTCTTATTGATCTGGACACCAATTATGCTAGACTGGTTGGCCAGTGAGCCCCAGGGATCCTCCTGTCTCTGCTTCTCCAGCACTGGGATTACAGACTGTGTGCCACCATGCTAACCATTTTGATGTGGGTACTGAGTTTCAAACTCAGTTATTTATGCTTGTGAGGCAAGCACTTTGCTGGCTGAACTATCTCCCCAGACTTAAACATTTGTTTCAATGTTCTATTCTGATTTTATAAATGGGATGGAATTTCAAACACAAAGGTGACCTAGTTTGTATCTATATATACTATAAGCACATTCTGCAATCTATGATATAAGACTTTGACATTTTTTCTAAAATGGTTATCCTTTATTATGCCATTTTATGTATTATTTGAAGGATTATTTTATAATTTATTTCTAAGAATGGAACTGGATCATAGACTATGAATATACACAGTTTTACTAGCTACTTCTAAATTGTCCTATAAAAATAAAAATATCCTGGAGAGATTACCCAGTGGTTAAAGATGTTTGCTTGCAAAGCCCAGGGGCCTGTATTTGACTCCCCAGCACCCATATAAAGGACAAAGTAGCACCTGTGTCTGGAGTTCATTTGCAGTGGCAGGAGGCTCTGGCTTAACCATTCTCACTCTGTCTCTCTGTATCTGTATTTCTCTCTCTTAAATAAATAAATAAATAAATTTATAAAAAAAGAAACCCTCTGTGGTGGTTTGATTCAGGTGTTCCTAATAAACTTATGTGTTCTGAGCGTTAGATCCCCAGCTGGTGGTATTTTGGGAATTAGAGCCTTCTGGAGGCAATATATTGTTGGGGACAGGTTTATGGGTGTTATAGCTAGATTGCTATTGCATTTGGAACACTCTCCTGCTGTTGTTATCCACCTAATGTTGGCCAGGAGGTGATGTCCAACCTCTGTTCATGCCATCATTTTCCCTTGCCATCATGGAGCTTCCCCTTGAGTCTATAAGCCAAAATAAACCCATTCCTCCACAAGCTGCTTTTGATTGGGTTCTTTGTTCCAGCAATGAAAAATCTGATTACAATACCCTTCATTGCTTAGTGTGTCTCTTGTTTGCCCTTTGGTGCTGGACCCAAAGCCTCATGCATGCTAAACCCATGCTGGACCACTGAGCCCTATTCCCAGCCCACGATCTGTATTGCATTAGACATAAAATTGAGGTGGTGATCCAACTTTTATGTGTGTGTTGAGTGGAGGTGAGTGTTTGTGTGAAAATGCCAGTGTGCATGTGTAATGTCACATATGTGGAGGTCAGAGGACAATCTTGAGTGACAGTGCTTGCCTTCTATTTTCTTTGAGGCAGGTTGTCTTGTTGTTCACCCCTGTGAATGCAAGGCTGGTTGGCCCATTGAGCTTCCAGGATTCTCTAGTCTCTACCTCCCATCTTTTTTTTATTATTTATTATTATTATTATTTTTTTTGGTTTTTCGAGGTAGGGTCTCACTCTAGCCCAGGCTGACCTGGAATTCACTATGTAGTCTCAGGGTGGCCTTGAACTCATGGCAATCCTCCTACCTCTGCCTCCTGAGTGCTGGGATTAAAGGCGTGCTCCACCACGCCCGGCTTTATTTATTATTTTTTACAATGAGTTGATATCCCCAATTTCCCAATGTCCCCCTCCCCATCCCCAGTCAGCTGGATATCCTCCTCCATGGGCTGTCTGGATCAGTCCTTGTGGCAGGGGACCATGGATAGCCTAGTATTCAGCCCGGTTCTCCTGGCCCAAGTGTGTTGTTACTGAGGGGTGCCATGCCTCTGGATAGTCTCACTCACCACGGCTCTCACAATCTTTCCACCCCCTCTTCTGCTCAGTTCCCTGAGTCCGGGTGGGTGAGTATGAAGGCTTCTTTAATGTTGTGAGCTTAGGGGTCTTTGTGTTGAAAATTGTTGTTTTCTGTCACCCTGGCTTGTCCTGTGTTGATTGAATGGCTGTGGCTTTGGGTCCCTTGTTCATCCTGTCATTCTCTGCGGGGCTCCATATGGATCCTCCATGGAATGACTGTGGTGGCTCATCTCTTGCGAGAATCTCAGCTATTGGCCTACTATCAGTTGGTAGTGTTAGATGGGCCACAACTCTCTCGCTGCATCCTGAAAAATACACAATCTCCATCGGAAAGTAAGATCAGTATAGGTTAACAAATATACACAATTCTGGATTACCTAGATTCTATTTTTAGTAGCCTCCCCGTCAATCAGTCCCATAGTGCATCTTTTCTTGGGAGCCCAAGAGTACGGGATCCGGTGCATATTGCACTGATTCTCCAGTTCCAGTCATGGGCTTCCCCACACTAAGTGGAATATTTGGCTGAATTTAGAAGCTGTTGATTGTCTCCCCCAGGCCCAGGCTCCTACATTGCACTAGTGCTCCTTTCTTGGTTCACTGTTCTCTCCCAGTAGGAGGTGTGGTCAGCCTACTCATGGCCGCAGTCTGTGTTTCATGCCAGTGGTCTCTGTTTACTCCAGCTGTCGTTGATCAGCTTCCCCTGGCAGCTTGTGCAGTGCCTTCCAGCACTGCACTAACTACCATCTGGGGGCTGGATACCATTCTGGACCTTGAAGGGTCTCTCGATGCTGATCAATGGTTTTCTATGGTTTCTTCAGCAACAGGGTTTTGCTTCAGGCCTAGGGTGTCTACCTCCCATCTTGAAGTAGGAAGGTTTGGGATTACAGATGCTCACTGCTGCATCTGATTTTACGTGGAAGCAAGTGCTTATCTACTGAGCCGTCTTCTTTTTCTTTTTCTTTCTTTCTTTTCTTTTTTTTTTTTTTCTAGGTAGGGTCTTGCTCCAGCCCAGGCTGACCTGGAATTCACTCAGTAGTCTCAGGCTGGCCTTGAACTCACAGCAATCCTCCTACCTCTGCCTGCCAAATGCTGGGATTAAAGGCGTGTGCCCCCACACCTGGCTTGAGCGATCTTCTTATTCCCCCAATAACTTTGCTTTTTCCAAAGGTTACCCAATACCATTTTCCAATACCATTTAATAAGGTTTAAATCTTTATAGCAAGACATCCTTTGCAGAATTTTTATATATTATTTCATTTTCTTTCCCATCATTTCTTAGTTCTTAAAAATATTTTATTTATTTATTTGCAATCAAAGAGAGAGAGAGAGAGAGAGAGAGAGAGAGAGAGAGAGAGAGAGAGAGAGAGAGAGAGAGAGAGAGGAGAGAGAGAGAGGGAGAATTGTCACTCCAGGGCATCCAGCTTCATGAACTCCAGATGCATGTGCCACTTTGTGCATCTGACTTACTTGGGTACTGGGGAATCAAACCCAGGTCACTGGGCTCTGTAGGCAAATGCCTTAATTGCTGAGCCATCTCTCCAGCCCCCATTCTTAGTTTTTTTTTTTTTTTTTTTTTGGTTTTTCAAGGTAGGGTCTCACTCTAGCCCAGGCTGACCTGGAATTCACTATGTAGTCTCAGGGTGGCCTTGAACTCATGGTGATCCTCCTACCTCTGCCTCCCGAGTGCTGGGATTAAAGGCGTGAGCCACCATACCCGGCCATTCTTAGTTTTTAAAGTATTTATATAATCTGGTCTGTCATAGTCAGTCAGTCCTACGTTGCTGGGATGAATCTCCAAATCAGGCACAATTTTGGGGAGGAAAGTATTTATTGAAGTAACAGACCCAGGGGAAGTTAAGGAAAAAGGCTGGCTCCCTTTTACAGAAGCAAGCAAAGAGAGAAACCCACCACCAGCACCTCAAGCAAGCAAGCACATTTTAACTCACAAAAATGTAGAACTATCAGACTGGGGTTTTGGCTTTTTTTTGCATGTCTATTCCTAGTATTTTGCATCCAATTTGAAATTCCTCAGGGCTAGACCCCAGCAGGCCAGGCCACAGTGACACTTCCTCCAGCCAGAAGGCTGAAGACAGTTCACAATTATAATAAATTCTATTGGGGGACATTTACTCAAAACTACCACATGGTCTTTATCATACATACTCTTCACAAAATTTCCCCTTAGTTTGTGGTTTATTTTTACATCTCTACAAAAGTGTCTTTTGAAAATGGAAATTCTTTTTCTTGACTTTTTAAAAAAATTAACAACCTCTATTCATATAAACAATATACCATCATTAAACTGGGCACACGCCTTTAATCCCAGCACTTGGGAGGCAGAGGTAGGAGGATCACCATGAGTTCAAGGCCACCCTGAGACTACATAGTGAATTCCAGGTCAGCCTGGACTAGAGTGAAACCCTACCTTGAAAAACAAAAAACAAACAAACAAAAATTATTTTTTGAGGAGAGAGAAAGAATGGGTGCTTCAGATACTTGCACCACATTGTGCATCTGGCTTTACATGGGCACTAGGGAATTGAACCTGGGCACACAGGCTTTGCAAGCAGTGCTTTTAAACACTGAGTCATTTCCCCAGCCCTACTCTTTTTTATTGAGAACTTTAATATATGAATAGATTGTAAATTGGTTGTATTCCCATCGGGTTATACTCTTATGTCATCTCTCCCGCACCCACTCCATAGAGACCCCCTCCTCAGTGAGGTTATCTGTAATCACTGTGGGGTCATGTGTGCACTAGTTAGTCTCTGTGGAAGGGACAACGAGGAGGCCTACATTCTCCCTGGTGCTGCCACCAAGTAGCTGCAGGATTCTGGGACATGTGCTATCTATCAGTGATACATCTGTTTCCTAAGCTGCAAAATAGAGAAACATTTCTTCCAAATGCAAAATGGTGCCACACACACACACACATATATATATATATATATATATATATATATATATGTGTGTGTGTGTGTGTGTGTGTGTGTGTGTGTGTGTGTATTTAAATTTAGAAATATTTTATTATAGTCTTGGAGAGAGGCTCACTGGTTAAAGTGTTTGCTTGCAAAGCCTGAAAGCTTGGGTTTGATTCCTCATTACCCACATAAAGCCAGATGCACAAAGTAGAACATATATCTAGTTCATTTGCAGCCACTGGAGGCCTTGGCACACCCATTCTCTCTGCCTATCTCTATTTCCCCTATCTCTCCCTGTTTGCAAATAAAATAATTTTTTAAAAAGGCTCTCTGGATGAGGGGATGTAATGTTTGCTTGGGAAAGTGGAGGAGAAGTTGCAGTGGAGGCAACATCTGAGTCTTGAAGGTTGAACCGAGCTTTCCAGGCAGATAGAAGGGGAAGGATTTCTGGTAAAGGCAACACTGAGGCTTGAGATATCCTAGAGCCCCATGTTGGCAGATCAGTGAGTAGACAGGTATAGTGTGAATGTGTGTGTGAAGAATATACAAGTTAAAGTGACTAGTAAGAAGTTGGGCTGGAGTGGTGGCACATGCCTTTAATCTCAGCACTTGGATGGCAGAGGTAGGAGGATCATTGTGAGTTCGAGGCCACCCTGAGACTACAGAGTGAGTTTCAGGTCAGCCTGGGCCAGAGCAAGAACTCACCTCAAAAAAAAAAAAAAAAAAAAAAGGAAAAAAAAGAAGTTGGAAACATGGGGGCTGGAGAGATGGCTCAATGGTTAAGGCTCTTGCCTGCAAAGTCTAATGTCTGGGGTTTGATTCCCCAGTGTAATGGTTAGGCTTTGTTGTCAACTTGATCGTTTTAATTATCTTGGGTGGGTCTCTGAGGATGTTTACAGGAAGACAGCCTCTCAGTAGGGGGCAGGATGTAAAGAAGCTCAAAGAAGCTAGTAGTAAACAACCTTTCCTGCATGGGCCATGCAGGAGGGAAATTCCAGAGACTCAGGAAGCCATTAAGTCTGGGGAAGGGTCGTAAGACCTCACCCACCCTAAGGCTATATAAAGGGGAAGAAGAAATTCTCTCTTTGGCCCTCCTGCCTGTTTGCTGTTCCATGTGTATGGTGTTGGTGATGGGTTTCTCTCTCTGCTTGGACCTGTGAAAGGGGAGCAACTTCTTTTGCATTCTGGAACTTCCCCTGTATCTATAGCTACAAATCCTTTTCTCCCAAAAACTGTGCCTGGTTTGAAGATTCATCCCAGCAGGGTGTGGCTGACTATGACACCCAATTACCATGTAAAGCCAGATGTACAAAATGACACATGCATCTGGAGTTTACAGCAGCTGTAGGCCCTCTGATCTTTCTCTCTTTCCTTGCAAAAAAAAAAGTTAGAAACAGGACCCTGATGCCTGGAATCAGGAGTGTCAGTACATGAGTGTGAATGCTGACTGAGATGACAGGAGAGCAGGCAGTGTGAAGAGTCAAGTGAATGAATTCTAGGAGTTTAAGAGAAGGAATTACGTTCCCGGAAGCTGTGTCATAAAGGCAGAGGAAGGGTGATGTGTCAGGAATCTATTTCTGATATTGAGATATTAGGATGAAAAGAAAGTGCTGAGGCGAAGGAGGCTACTGAGTGGAGGGAGATATTTGATGTTATGTTTGTATGGGAAGCTGAGTGAAGTCAAAGGAGGTCACAGGAGAAACCTGGGAGAATGGATGCCTGTCTAGAGAGATCGGAGATATTAGTCTTCAACAAAGGTAATAGAGTGGCCACTACTTTTCTAGAAAGGAGGAAGGAGATCACAATGTTAATGGCAGTGATTCTTACATTAGGAGCATCATTACAGGACTGGAAAATGGTTGGGCGGTTAAGGTGCTTGCCTGCAGAGCCTAATGACCTGAGTTTGATGCCCCAGTACCCACATAGAGCCAGAGGCACAAAGTGGCGCATGAATCTGGAGTTCATTTGCAAGGGCTGGAGGCCCCCCCACCTCTGGTGGCACATGCCTTTAATCCCAGGACCAGGAGGCAAAGGTAGGAGGATTACTGTGAATTCGAGGCCAGCCTGAGACTACATAGTGAATTCCAGGTCAGCCTGGGCTAGAGCGAGACCCTAGTTTTAAACAAAACAAAATAAAACAAACAAACAAACAAAAAAAATAAAACAAACAAAAGAACATCACTAAGAAACCCTCACCCCCATACAAATAGCTAGGCCACACCTTGGAAGTTTCTGGTTTAATTAGTCTGGGCTGAGTCCTGGGTATTGCTTTGCTTTCAAAGATTTTCAAGTTATTAAAATCTGCAGTCAAAGCTCAGAACCACAGTTTAATTTGCAGGTAACGTCTTAGATTGGTGATAGTGGGATTGGATTCAAAGGAACTCACACTTGGAAAAGTTGAATGAATTGAGAGCTATAAAGATTTGAGATAGAGAAAAATTAAAAACATGTTCAAGTAAAGGAATGAATATCAACCTAATGACTCTTCAATGCCAGACGTATAGGAATGAATGAGGCTCAGCCCTTGTTCTTAAAGCCACCAAGGTCTACTTCACAACAACCCTACAGTGACTAGAGCTCTTGACCAGCTAAGGTTTTTATTATTATTATTATTATTATTACTTGTTCCCTTTCTTCCTTTTATTAAAAGTTAAGAAACCAGGGGCTGGGGAGATGACTCAATTGGTAAAATGCTTGCTTTGCAAACATGTGAACCTGGGTTCTATCCTAGAATCCAGATAAAAATGCCAGGCATGTGTTTGTAATCCCAGCACTGAGGAGGTGGGAACAAGAATCTTTGAGGTTCCAGTCCAGTGAGAGAAGGTGAACAGTGTTCCTGAAGATGACACCCCCAGATTGTCCTCTGGTCTCCACCAGTGCATGTGCACCTACCTGCACACACACATCAGCGCACACACATTTTAAGAAAACAAGACAAGAAACCAGCAACTCCACAGTATAGGCTGGGCTTGAAAATTTTTTTCCTTGCTAGTAATCAGTTCTAGAGCCTTACACATGCTAGGCCATGTATCCTCAGCCCCTTGGTTTTCTGAGACAGAGTCTTGCTATGTAACTCAGGCTGATCTGGAACTTCCTTTGCATCCAGGCTGGCCTCAAATTCTCAATCCTCAATATTTCTGTCTCCACCTCTGGAGAGCTGGGATCACAGGCCTGGGCTACTCTTCTGGCTTGGCAATGAGGATGGTCCTTGAGGAAGGTGATTGGAGAATAATGAAGAGCTCAGTTATTAGGGGTGGAACTGTCTCTAGGTTCATTGGCAGGGTTGCAAAATGGTGGCTGTGTCCTGGCATGGGAGGGTATTACTGTGGTGAATGTACCTGGGAAGCCTGAAATTGCTCGTCACTCACATTGAAGTATTTTGCAAACTTCTGTGTTTGAGCAGAGTTACTACAGAGTCCCCTTTCTCAGAGTGGTACTTAAAAACAGCAACAATAGCAAAGGATAGTCCTACTTTTCATTAATGTAGAAGACCTAATCTTTGCTTATCTTTCTCTAGTGTGGGTGGACCTTACTTTTCTTAAGCTCCTGGCATAGGAGACTCCACATTCCAGGGTTTCTGAGAGGACTCTGGGAGGTCTGCCTGCTGTCTAGGTTCATGAGCTGATGAAGTGCTTTAACCGAGGACGCTGGGTTTTGGCTAGGAGCTTTCTTCCCTGAGCGAGCCAATAACAACAGGGCAGCCACAAAGGGTTCCCGAGATCTATAAGAGGGAGAGAAGTTCAACTTGATTGAGAACGGACTGGGGCACTGTGCATTTGTGGAGGGGTTCCCTCTGTTACCTCATACAGTCCCTTTATAGAAATGGAATTGAGGCTTAAAGAAATTAAACTTGCCCCTGTATTCAAAGTCCAAGTGTGATGAGCCAGAGGTGGTTGTACCAGCCTATAATCACAGCATTTGAAGGTTGAGACTGGAGGGTGTGAGTTCCAGACCAGCCTGTGATACATAGCAAGATTCTCTGAAAACAAAAACAAAACTAAGTCCAGTTTGTTCCACTCCATGTCTTTTAGTTCCTGGCCTTCTTCTGTCTTTTGTTTTGTTTTCAAGGTAAGGTCTCCCTGCAGTCCAGGCTGACCTGGAACTCACTCTGTAGTTTCAGGTTGGCTTAGAATTCACAGCGATCCTCTACCTCTGCCTTCTTCTGTCTTTATAGGCTGGCCTCCTTGGGAAAATCTTGGTTGGATGTCACCTACCTCAGTCTCTCCTCCTTTCTAAAGAGTTAGGCTAGGTCCTTCAGATCCTGAGATACATGTACCTTCTCTTAGGGTTTCTGCTTCCTCACTCTGTGAGTTGAGGATGTGTGAAATTTATCCCAAGGGTGGAGAGCAGTCCAGAGAAGAGCTGGCTAGGACACACTAGAGCAAATAGATTGAATGTTAGACATCTCCTCTGCAACCCTGTGTTTTCATAGCAGATGTAATCGAAAGCTTCTAATCTCATCCTCACAAGAGAAAGGAGGGACTGAGTATGTTTCAGGCCCATGTCTGACACCTGTTAATCCTGAAGCCTCATCTGTTGAATCCTGATTTAGATTTCAAGCTCTAGCTGGGGCCAGGCTGCAGAATTATCTGTAATTCTGACATTATAAGCCCTTCTGAGGTTTGTGAAATAGGCTAGCAGAATGTGAATCTAATTTACACCTAACCTGTCAGAGTCAGCGGGTGCCAGGACAGTTCCAACAACACTGGGTCAAGTTACACGCTTGCTGCTCAGCACTGGAGGTGTGCTCTGTGCAGGGCTGGGGACACCCATGTCCTCCTTACTTCCTTTTACCCTTCCCCAGCTCTCCTGCCACCTGTCTCTTTGGTCAACTTCTAGAACCCCCCCCCCCCCGCCCTCCCAGTGCAACCTAGTGCCAGACACATGGTAGACATAGGGCCTGTGTGCATCATGGATTTGAAATGATCACTATCTACTTCATAAAGTCTTGGTGCTAAATCACATGCTAATCCATTATATGGGAAGAGCAGCTGTGGAAAAGCAAGGGTTTGTGTGAAGGGAAAGGGAAACGTTTAAAATCCTCCATCACCATGCAATCTCTGGCCACAAGGCAAAAACAGCTCTGTCTTTTTGGGACAACTTCGAAGGGACATCCAGGAGGAGGGATGAGATGGCGTCTCCTAACACACTTTTCATCAGGGAGGAGCAAAGAAATCCCCCAAACTAGCAAGGAAGAGAGTCTGGGAGTCACCTCCCCTGGGATTTCTTAATCACAGGGTTGGGAGGGCAGGTATCAGAATTGGAAGGTGGAGGTGGTGGGGGTGTTGAGAAGTGTGTGAAGATGCTTTTGAAGTGGTAGTAGTCTATGTAAGTGGCAGGTTACACGGCGAATAATTCCAGTGGCAATATAATAATACTTTTGCTTTCGCTAGCTCCAAGGGGAATATGGACTTCCCACAGCCAGACCTTTATGGTGGGGTCACTCTTGGTGGGTTTCTGCACACTTTAGGAACTCTGCTTTCTGATGTGAAAATACCCTAAACGTGCTAAATATTTTGTGCTAACCTACATACACTCTGTGTCCTGCCCGAAGACCCTAGGGTGGCAAGCCCTGCCCAGTGGGAATCAGGGTCCCAAATGGCCAAGGCATTTTTTTCCTGGGAGAAGGCCCACAGTCCTCCGCCACCCACACTCCCTGGCGTCCACGAGGCCGTCTCCCCCTCCTCCATTCCCCTAGGGTAGGGTTCCCTTTGTAATTAATCCCAACATTCAAACCAGAGGGGAGGAAAATGTGTTAATGAGCGAGCGTCCCAGTCTGACTGGGCGGTCGCCGCTCGCAGCTAGAACACAGGGTAATTAAATTATTTTTGGAAGGAGGGGGGCATGTTGGTGATAGTGTCAGGGAAATCCCCATATGCAGGGGAAGAGGGGCCCATCTCGCCACTAATTAAAATCAGGAGATGACCTTTTTTTTTTTGCAAGTCTAAATCAATCTCCGAGATCCCCTCGGATTTGTCTGTGGCCCCCATGAAGTGAATATGGTTATGGGCAGCCCTGGGGGCCCGAAGGCAATGTCTCCTACTCGGGGAGGGGATCGAGGAAAACAGCGTCAAAGAGGGGCTGCAGGCTGGTCCGAAGCCAAGACTCCAGCAGCCCCAAGCCCACGGTTCGGGTTCGGGGTCTCGAGTGCAGCGCGATTCCCAGGGTCTGGCAGGCGCAGGGCGGGGGGGGGGAGGCTCGGGGAAGAGCCGGGCCGCAGACAATGGACGCGGCGGCGGGAGGGGCGGCGGCTGCGGGAACAGCCGGGAGGCGGCACCCGGGAGCGCGCGCCCCCGCCCGCCCCCTGCGCCCCCGCCCGCCCCTCCCCCTCCGCCCCTCCCCCTCCGCCGGCGGCTCCCGATCCGATTCCAGATCCCTGATTCCTGGATCCTCGGTCCCGCCATGGGAGCCTGAGCGCCCTCCAGTCCCCCCCCCGCCCCTGCCCCCCGGGGCCTCGTGGGGGAAAGAGGCGCGAGGTGTGGGACCGAGCCGGGGCTGAGCGGACACCCCCCGCCGGCCGCGCTGCCCGTCCCGGAGCGCGGGGCTGCGAGCGACCCCGAGCAGCGCTGCGGATACAAAGGCGCGGGGCCGAGCGGGGAGCGATCGCAGCGGCGGGTGAGTGCCGGGCTGCGGGGGCGCGGGCAAAGTTTGCAGAAAAGAAGGGAAGAAAGAGAGAAAAAAGCAGACGGGGACCATCGTGCCCGGGGCCGGGGGTGGCCGGCCCGGAGCAGGCGGGGAGGTTTATGGGGGAAGGGGGGCTCCAGACCACCCCCTTCCGGTCCGTTCTTCCACCGTACGGCCCGTACCCCCCAACTTTGGGGAGGGGAAGGGGCTGGTGGGGAAGGGGCGGAGCCCAGGCCTGGAGAGCCGGGGACTTTCCTGGGCCCGGGGCCGGGAGGTGGCTTTCCGATCCCAGGGGAGCCGGTGGAAGCCGGGCTCAGGGAGCGCGTGCTGGAGGTGAGGGGAGAGCCCGGGGAGGGGTCGGGGTCGGGAGGTCTCGGAGCCAGGCGGGATGTGTAGGGATGCACACGCACGCACCTCGGGAGCGTGGGGAGGGACGGGGGCCAGGTGTGCGTGCAGGGCGGCCGGGGGACTCCGGGGACCTGGCCCTGGACAGCAGAGGTGTGTGTGTGTCGCTCCAGGATGGATGCCGGCATCTGTCTCCCTGGTCCTAAGTCACTCTTGGAGGGACCTGGGCTGCGTTAATTGTGGAGGGTCGGTGGAGGATTCTTTGTGTGTGTGTGTGTGTGTGTGTGTGTGTGTGTGTGTGTGTGTGTATGTGCACGCCTTGACGTGCTGCGTGTTCCTGCAGGTGGGCCCTAGGTTTGGATGTGTAGGTAGAGGTGTTTCTCTGCTTGTGTGTGTGAGGAGCAAGCGGGCTGACCATGCATCTGCTGTGTGTTTGGATATGTATTCATGTGTATACTCAAGGGAAGGGGTGTGTGTCTGCGCGTGTATGTGCTGGGAGAGGGGCTTATGGGAAAGGAGCCTCTAGGTACTAGGAAAGGTGGGTTTATAGGAGCAAGCAGAACATGTGGGTGTGGAGAGGTGTGTGTGCACCTGTGTGGTTGGAAGGGGTGAGAGTGAATCTGTGTGCTCTTGTGTGTAACCTGTGTTGATGGGTATCGGCTGTGTGCCTGCCTTCGCTGGGGCGTGTATTTTTGAGTCTGTGTTGGGGGTACCTCTTGTCTCTGTCGGCAGATTTTTCTGGCAGAAAGCCCACAGGGAGGGCTGTCTGCAGGATTTGGAGGCTTCTGGGATGGCTCTGCTGGGATTCAAGGGTAGTGTGTTAAGTATCTGTGACCAACAAGAGTGTGTGTGTGTGTGTGTGTGTGTGTGTGTGTGTGTGAGTGAGTGTGTGTGTGAGTGTGTGTGTGAGACCGGTATGAACTGTTTTAGGAGATGCCAAAAACAAAACAAAAACCCGTTGGGGAGGTTTTTTGTTTTTTGTTTTCCCCTGGAAGAGGTTGTGAGTTGTGTGGAAGAGGGCCTTGAGGAGGTTGCAGATTCTAGAATTTAGGGCATTTAGGATGAGTCAGGAGACAGATAAGAGCAGCTCCCTTGCCCACTGTCATCTGTTGGGTTCTAGGGCTCAGAGAGGCCACATGTTTGGATTCCCTGCCTCAGTTCAGCCCTCTGAGGCCAAAGTTCTCTTGGAAAGCCATCTTTGAGGCTGCAATTCTGTTCTGCATCTTGGATCCTGAGGTTTCTGAGGTCCCAATTTTGGGGAGGGATGGCAGCCAGGAGACCCAGCAGGGAATAGTGAGGTTGAGAAGGAGGCAACTTGGTTTTCTCTGGGAGTTTCTGCTAGTGTATCAATCTAAGTGGTTTATCACACGGTTCTCTCTTCCCTGGTGAGAAGCAGTGTTGAGATGGAGTTGGGGAGAGGATGGCTGAACTTGCCAAAGAGCAGATGTCCATGTGGTGGGGAAAGGGTCTGTATCCACCATCATGGTGGTAGTTTGTGGAAATCAGTGACTCTCTGGGAACTAGATGTCTCTCCCTTCAGAGATGTTACAACTGCCTCCTTTCCCTTCAGTCTTGTTCATTCACTTCTGAGGTGAGGGGAAAGAGAGGATGACCATCTCCTTTAGGTCCCAAGCCTTGTACTCAACTGCACACTCTCAGCCTTTTTCCTCTTGTTGTCAGAAGTTAGGTGGAGACACTGGTTTTAAGAGCCCAGGCTGTGATTGCACATGCCCATTAGGGTCTCTGGGTAATTGCAGTTGGAATGTTAGTCTCTAATGGGCATGTGCAATTGGAATGCTCTCTTTAGTCCTGGGGACTCCTTCCCCTTTATGTACCCTCAGGATAAGGGTGTGTGTGGGGGGGTTAGAAAATGTTAGGGCTAGGGCTAGGATCAGAATAGAAAAAGACTAGATTTTTTTTTTTCTGATTTCTTTAAATCAGACATCCATCTGTTAGTATTCATGGGGTCAGCAAAAGCGTGTGTGACTAAGGTGAAGTGCCCTGGCTTTCTGGTGTATTTTTTTTACTCTGTGTAAAAGGTAGGTCCCAACATGCATGATGCATTGTGCTTGTGGTGGGGGGACGACTCTTCCAAGGAGGAGGAACTGGGGTTAGACAATAGGAAGTGCCATTTCAAAAAGTACTTCCAGACTGGGAGCCACTGGCCACATTAGTCCCTCCTTCCCCATTGTCTTGCTCCTGCTTTTCTATTTCCTTTGATTTTTTTTTCCAGTCCTCTTTGGTGTGTTTGCCTCTGCTCCATCACATTCTTCTAGATTTGAGGAAGGGTTCTCCTGTCCTTGGCCCTAAACTCCTGTCTATTCATCCCAGGGAAGACATCTGAGACTCTTCCCATTTCCTCTGAGTTGGTTTTCCTTTGCTTGCCTTCAGCTCCTCTCACTGTGAGGCCAAAGGGAAGAGTCAGACAGAGTTGGTTGGGATTAGTACTCATAGCAGTGTGACCTTGGATGCATTATTAAGCAATATTCCCCTAGCTTCTTGGCTCAGTCCTCCAAGCCCAGACGGGACCTATCCACAAGGAATTCCAAGTCCTCCCCAGTGGCATCCTTTTCTGATTTCAGTTTGCTCTTAAATTCTGGCTGTGCCACTTCCTAATTCTGTGACTTCAGACAGAGTAGCTAACTTCTTGAAGACTTACCTGTGATGTGGAGCCTATAAACAGGCCCCACCTCGGAGGTTTATGAGGATCAAATGAGGTAATTTAGGAAGAGCTCAGTGCCTGGTACATGGGAAGGGCCCAGGAAGTGAAGGCTAGAATGGCTTGGGTTCTGACTGATGGCTGTTGTAAGGAAGAGAGGTCTGTGCTGCCAGGCAGGAGAGCCAGGCTCTTTGCTGGTGAGCCAGCCTACTATCTGCCAGGCGCCATGGATGGAGGAGTGAAGAAGACTCGCTCACAGGGGAGACATGCTTAAACACGTTGATTACTCGTGTAACCCCATGAGTGCAGTATGGAAGTGTGTTCTAGGGGCCCCTTGAGCTGAGACAAGAAGCATGCTTAGATCTGGGAGAGAGTGTCAGGCAAGGTTTCTGGAGGAGATGTGCCAGTTGCTGGATTTTTGAAAGTTAGGAACATGAAATTAACCTCTTTAAAGCCAGTGGAGTCTGCAACCATCTTTATCTAGTTGCAAGATATTTTCATCAACCCCCAAAGACTCCCAGCCCCATTAAGCTGTTGTTCCCAGTGTCCTCTGTTGCAGCCCCTAGCAACCCCCAATCTATATTCTGTTTTGTGCAATTACCTATTCTGAGTATTTCATATAAATGGAGTTATACACTGTATGGCCTTTCGTGTCTGACTTTCTTCCCTTAGCATGCAGGTTGTAGCATGTGTTAGTCTTTCATTCCTTTTTATGACTGAGTATTATTCCATTGCCCAGATGTCCCTTAGCTGATTTTAGTGGATAGTCAGACGGGAAGGGAAGGGAACCCAGGAGGGACATTGCTCATAGAGCTGAGCTTGAGCAAGAAGGCATGTGGGATGTTTGGTACTGCTGCCTCTTGAAGTAGGAAGGAGATTTGGCCTCAGTTTCCCTGGCTATAAAACAAAGTTAATGATCCTTTCCTCTCTTGCTGGTGGAGGTGGAGGTGGAGGTGGAGGTGGAGGTGGAGGTCTCTGGGAGAGGAGAGGGCTGGGCCAGTATTGCCTTTTCTTGATATCTTTTTTTTTTTCTTTCTAACTTGCTCTTTCCTCCTCCTCTGGCAGCTCTGCCTGTGTGCTTCTACCTTCCTCCCGGTGCCTACTTATCTTCCTGCTCTCCTTCATCAACTTCCTCTCTCTGAATTGACCTGAAATTTCTCCTCTTACCCTCTACAGGTGGGTAATTCGATGCATGATGACATTTTTGACAGCGAGGTGCAGGAAAGCATGGGAATCAATCCTCATGCTCAGTCCCTGCACCCTTCCCATCTCTCCGTCCTATTCAGCCTCCAGCTGCCTCCCCTCTGTCACCTTTTCTCCTGTGGTCCGGACAGAAAAGTGGGAATTGCGGAGGATCATTACTTCTATTTTCCTCCCCTCTGCTTGGTTCAGAGCTGGAGGCAGCAGCCTCCATGGTGGGGCCCTTTGGAAATGAGCTCTTGCAGTGCTTGTCTATGCCCCTGGCAAGGTTGGTAATTACAGGCAAGACATCTGGGAACGGGGTTGAGAGAAGCAAGCTTGGAATCAGCAGAGCAGAGGCTATCCTGGTAATCAGGGTGGGGCCATGAGTGGGGAGAGGGGGAAGAAGCTGGAGGCCGGTGTGGGGATGAAGTCTTGGGGCCTCCTTTCTTTCCCTGCCATTCTGTGTATAGCCCAGCTGAGAGATAGGACAAGAACAGGAGTTGGTTAAAGTCCAGGCCTGGTCTCACTTCAGAGAGGAGAGAGACTAGGGGACCCAGGATCCCCCGAGGAAAGAAACTGTGGGAAGAGGGATTTTGGCTGTTCTCTCATACTTGGATGAGGTCCATGTTAGGGAGGAGCCAACTCTACTCCAAGGTGATGCCTTCTATGTGGGGTGGAGTCTTCACAGTGAAGCTATGGGAACAGAGGTGGAGGGGATTGACTGTACGCTCCCTGAAGGAGGAGAGGGGAAACCAATGTTTTATTGAGGAGTATCTATGTCTCCCAGGTTCTATGATATTCTGAATGCATTATTAGATTGAAAACTCGTATCTCCATTTACAGATAGTAAAATGGAGAAGACGAGCAAGTCTTCAAAAGCTCACATTGCTCATAAAAGGTTGTCCTGGGGGGGGGGCTGGGGAGATGGCTCAGTGGTTAAAGGTACGGACTCTAGTTCAGACCTTCAGTACCCATGTAAAACACGGACACAAAGTGACTTGCACGCCTGTCATCCCAACCCACCAGCAGAGCCAGGAGAATCTGAAGCTCAAAAGCTACTAGCTGGCTCACACAAAACAGCAAGAACTCAGCAAGGAGGACCCTGTCTCAGGCGATACTTCGAGGTTGGCCTTAGGCTTCCCCATGTGTGCTGTGGTATGTGAGCCCATCCACACAAACATACATAATTCAAAGAAAAAAGGCTGTACAAGGTCTCTCTGACTTCTTTTCCCCAAAGTATTCTGGTCACCTACTCTCGTTCCAGTTGGATCTGACTATTCAGTCATTCCCCTGCCCTGTGAAAAGCAGCTATGAATCCACAAAGCCTAAGGAGTAGAGATGTGTACCCCTGAGGGTGGGAGCCCAGTCTCTTTCCAGGAGGAGCACCTCATTGTCTAAGCCATGGGTGAAAGTCTCTCCTGGGGCTGCCCCCTTCCTCCTACTGAGCCAGATGTAAGATCAGAGCTGCTGGAAGGGAGCTACTGTAGGTTTCAGTCGCCATAGTCCGCGGAGTCCTGTGATGGGTGGGATGGGGCCTGGTCCTCATTGTCATACTGTGGGTTCAGTCACCATAGTCCGTGGAGTCCTGTGATGGGGTGGGGCCTGGCCCTCATCGCTACGGGTTTTCCCACAGCCTCTAACTGTGTTCTTCAAAGCCCTGATCTCTCCAGTGCCTGTCTCTCCCAATATGGCCAGAAGGCCAGAGGGGTCTGGGAATGGAGGTTCTGAATTTTTAGGGTAAATGGCTTTGGACTAGAACAAGTGCTGAGCTTGAGGTATAATGTGGTAACTTAAAAAACCACCAAGTGTGAACAGAAACACATATTTCATCACCTGCTTTTTGCTCCAGGAATGGAAGTGGCAGATACAGGAGTGGGGTAGTTGAGAATCCTGGGGTGAGCGGTGGGAGGGGAACACTTTCAAGATGGTGGAAGCTGATTGGTATTTGGTCCTTTTCAGCTGACCATGTTTTCCTAGATAAAGTGGTGCATTTGTCAGATCTGAGGCTGTGGGGAAGGATGTAGGAGGAGAAGGTTTCATGGAGAAACCAGGCCTGGCATCCTCACCCCCATCACACTGCGTCTCACACCCTGAGGCTCACTCTAAGGCTTCCCCATAAAACCCAGCCTTCACCCACAGCATCCATATGCTGTTCCTCCTCCACGCACCGTTCCTGCTCCTCAGCTCTTCCTGTGCAATGCCAGCCTTAGCTTGGTTAACTTCCCCTCCTAAATAGCTCTCCATGCCTTGACGCAGGGGCTGGGTGAGCAGGAGGTCTCTTGGGGTTAGGGACAGTTGGAGCCTACTCAGGACAGTGGACAAGGAAGACAAAATGACATTCTGTCTGACCCTGTTTAGGAAGTGGGCCTGTGGGTCCACATAGCTCACCTCCTTCCCACTGTCCTCCTTGCCTCTGAGCATACCTGAAGGCGCCTGTTTTCCTTGCTAGTCCTTCCACAGCTCACCTGGTGGGCAGGGAGGAGCCCCCTGTGCCCCAGGCGGGGAGGAAGCAGCTCAAAGCCCCGTGGGTGGTGAAAATTAAATAGAGCATCCTGGCATCTTCAAGCGCTGGTTGCCTTCCCACAGCTTTGTGTCCTGTCTCCCCTCTGGCCCCACCTGGGACAGAAGCCAGAGGATTACTCACCCCTGTACACCCCGTGTTTCCTTCAAGAGTGACCAGAAATGGGTCTGGAGCAAGCTAAGGTATAGAATTCTGTGTGCATGTACCCCCATTCGTGAGTGTGCTTGGTTGGGGGCAGGGATTTTCTGAGAGCTGGATGGGGGTAGAGTGCCAGGGAGAGTGGAGCAGGTCTCTACAGAACCTGCCTAGCCAGGGTGGGTGGAGCTGGGTGGGGCAGGCAGGAGCCATTCCAGGTTTCAGAGGGGGACTAGAGTATGTGTGTGTTGGTGTTTCAGTGTCTAGGTTTGAGGGGTACCCACCTTATCCCCTGCCTTAGATTGAGGGGAATTACGGAAGCAGGTGGAAAGGGGCATGGCCCTGCTTCCCAGCCCTTTGCAGTTAGCATCCAGCTCAGGTATCCTGGCAGGAGCCAATGTGTGTGCCCCTCCCCTGCTAGGAGAAGGATCTTGCCTCCACCCTGGGGCTGTGAAGATGGTGAGCTCATGTCTGGCTGTCCTGGGAGAGAGGGCCTGGTTAGTGCGGGGGTGGGGCATATGGTGCCAGCTCCTAGGCTACTGATCCTGTGCCTTCCCCCTCAACCCACTGAGATTCTAGTGCTCTCTCTAGACTCCTAGTCAGCACTGTCACCCAGGGTTTCCAGAACCCTTTCTGGGGTATTAGGGGCAAGGCTGGGAGCCCATTTTTGGTCTAGGGTTAGTCCTTGCCCATTTTGTTCCTTTGCTTTTTTTTTGTGGTAGAAGGAATCCAGCATGGTCCTCTTGGGATGGGTTGACTTGCCCATGTTCAAGGCTGGCTGGATGGGGAGGAATGGTGGTGGGTGGCTAAATCTAGAAGTACCCTGTCTAGAGGGTAGGGGCTGTTTGGTTTCAGTTGCATGGGCTTTGGCTGCCTATTCTCTGACCCTTTGTCATTGGTGAGAAGAGGGCACAGGATGGGCGTAGACGACAAATCTTCCCCTTCCTGGTCTTCTTTCTGCCTGTGCTGCTGTTCAAAGAGCCACAGTCCCGACTAGTCCCCCACCATGAGCATATCTCAAGGACACAGCGATGGCAGCTTTTCCCAACAATATCAGGAGGCCATATGGACTGCCATCAAAGTAGTGACACTGGCCAGCTACTTGCTCTAGGCCCTTCTTTTTTAAAAGAAAATCTGTTAAAATTGGGGTTGTGTCTCTCAGGTGTCTTTCAGCTTAGTGCTGACACCTGCTAAGAGCTGAATGGGTTAGTCTGCTGTCTCCTGGAGGGGAGAGAGAAGGGTGAGTCAGGGCTGCCTGTACCTTCTGCTTCTCCATGGAAGCCATGTGTCTGCATTTTCACTCAAACCAAAAACCTCGAGTTCACCACCACTGCCTTAACAGGGCCACATGGTTGAGGGAGTCTCTAAAACTCAGGAAGTAGTGTGTCATGTTGAAGAAAAAACTACAAGCCTTTGAGCCCTCGCTCTTGCCCAGTGCTAGCTAGTCTTATGACCTGACCTGGTGGGTGCTCGGCCCCTGGGCACGTGGCTAGTTTTTCAGGTTGGAGTTTCTACATCTGGCTTGGTTCTTGCTCTTGCCTTTTCTAAAGCACTCAGCACTCTTTGAGTATAACTCACACTGCTATCTTTGAATATGGGGGCTGTGATTGATGAAGATAGGGAGTCCTGGGGCCAGGGGTGCCCACATACACACACCCACTCATGGGCTGTGGTGCAGAGGGAGTGCAGGCCAGATGGTGGTAAGATCGATTCCGGTGTAAGGATCAGAGGCTGGAATGGGCAGGGACCCACAGAGGTCTTCAAGGAGGGCTCTGAAGAGGTCGTACACCTTCCACTGTGCCCAGGCGGACCCGCCTTCCTAATCCCTGACCAAGGAAAGGAAATGGGTGCATCAGAGGCCTGCCCCTGTCAGAGGAGAACTTTTACCTTCTCATCCTATCCTTTTTCCCTTTCTGGCCAAACAAAGTTCTTTTCTAAAACCAGACCCAGGTGCTGCTGCAGGCTGGCCTGGAACTTCTGGCCTTGTCCTTCTTAGAGAAAGATTCAGCTCCCTTTCAGCTTGTGCAGTGTTCTTTCCCTACCTTTCCTTCTCTGGCTCTACAGTGCATCCTCATCAGGTTCTGTCCCCAACTCAGGCCCAAAGCACTTGGACTGGATTGCTGGTGGGCCATCACTAGAGCAGTGGCAAAGGGAGGTGCGACCACCATGTCTGTGCATGGTGTCCGTCCTAGCCCATGCACACGTGGGGGACATGCTTGAGTTCAGGTTTGCCGCTGTGAGCTGCTTCTGTGAGTGGGGATTCAGGAAGAGTCATTTGGCCCTGGTCTTCCATACACTCATGTACCCCAGGGCCTTGCTCTCTCTGCCTCTTGTGAGGTTTGCCGTGTATTTTTTTTCCAGAGGCCTCCAATTGTTTTCTGAAGAAACTCGATCTGGAGCTCAGACAAAAGCTGTGCTGCCAGAGGAGAAACCCCATTCTCTCCCCCTCTGTCCCGATTCCCCCACTGCCGTAACCTCTCCCGCTTTGGATGCTGGGTATGGGTTCCAGGACCCAGCTGCCATCACCTAGGCAACAGGGGGCTTTGGTTGCTATGGTGATCAATGTGGGAGAAGCTGGGCAGCCGGGACAAAAGTCCCCACACCCCCGCCCCCAAGTCCTCCCCTCATTCCCCTTGGGATGATACTGAGACACATTCCATTAATTTTATTTCTGAAAGGCCTTTGGAGGGGAGCAGGGTCTCCCTTTTTGTGCCGGGCTCTCTCTTCCCTCCCTCTCTCTTCTCTGGCCTCCTTTTAACCCCACATAATCCATGGCTGGTTTGAGCTGGGCACTGAGCGCCTGTGTTTGTATCTTAGGGACTGGGGGCGAGATGCAAAACAGCAAGGCATATTCCCTTTTCCTAGCCTCCCACCCGCCGCCCCTCAGCCCAGCACAGCTCTCTGCCCTGTGCCAAGTCTGGACTTCTCTCTGTCTCGTCATCGCTCTGACATTTCCACTTGTTGATCTCATTTAGTGATCCCCTCCCCCACCCTCTCTTCCCTGGGAACACTGCCCACCCGGGAGACCCTCCAAACTCAATTCCTGAAACTGATTAAGGGGAACTTCTGTCCTCTTTGCTCACCTCCTATTCCTCTCCCCAGCCTCTAACGTTGGGATTCGTTCCTTGGGTACCTGGAAGGGACAGTGGGCAAGAGCCTCAGAAATTGAGGTCCTTTGTGGCCCCTGTGTTTGATGGTGCATTTTGGACACCTTGATGTGGGTTTCAGGCTAGGATGTGGAGTTTGTGTTTAGCTGGGGAGGTCGGGACTCTAGGCTGAGCAGCT
Source organism: Zapus hudsonius (assembly GCA_004024765.1). NCBI lineage: Eukaryota > Metazoa > Chordata > Mammalia > Rodentia > Dipodidae > Zapus > Zapus hudsonius. Next base: position 55,962 of record PVHP010002598.1, read on the forward strand.
CAGAACAAAGCGTTGGGAGGTGACTGGCACTCTGTCAGGCTTGAAATTTATCTGGAGAGGAAATACAGAGGCTTCACCTTACCTCTGAGGGTGTTTGAAGTAGTGGGTCTTGTTGGGGTGTGTGTGTGTGTGCGCGCGCGCACGCCCACATGCACTAGTTCTTTATTTAGTCATACCAGTAGCAGGATTTATTTATACCACCTCCTTCCCTAATCTCAGGAAGAGGCTGGGACTTGGAGTTTGAGTGATCCTGGGCTAGATCTTATTAATTGCCTAACTGATAAGTAGCTGTGTAGTTTACATAAGCCCTTCTTTCGTCCATCCCTGTGCTCCTTACAGTGACCCCATGAAGGAGGGATCATCACCTCCTCTTTTTATAAAGAGCCTACCAGGCTGTAAGCGTAGAGGCTAAGTAACTTGCCTGTGGTCACTCTGTTCATCAATGGGAGAGTTAGGTTTTGCACCCACATCTTTGAGTGCAGCTTCCCAGCTGTGTCTACTGTTGGCACTGGCAGATGTGGGAATTGAGGAGGAAGGAAAGAAGAGGGAGGGAAAGAAGAGGGAGGGAAGCCTGGACTTTAATCCATAACTTTCCTTTCCTTTCCTTTCCTTTCCTTTCCTTTCCTTTCCTTTCCTTTCCTTTCCTTTCCTTTCCTTTCCTTTCCTTTCCTTTCCTTTCCTTTCCTTTCCTTTCCTTTCCTTTCCTTTCCTTTCCTTTCCTTTCCTTTCCTTTCCTTTCCCCTTCCCCTTCCCCTTCCCCTTCCCCTTCCCTTCCCCTTCCTTTCCTCTCCCCTTCCTCTTCCCTTTCAGAACAAAGCAAGTCTGTTTCAGCTCTTAACATAATGGATTCTGCATTGGACTTGGCTGGGTTCATTCCTCCCTTGAAACTCCCCTTCCCTTCCCCTTTCCTTCCCTTTCCTTTTTTCTTCACCACTCCTCTAATCCACTTCTCTTTGGGCCTCCTGGTAAAGTTTAGTTTTGAAGGGCGGATGAGAAAGAGTAAGCGGGCACCACATCAAACGTGATACAGCTGAGACGTCTACAGCGAATGGAGGAGGAACAGTAGAATAGCTTATCCGGAGTCTGCTCAGGAGTAGAGGAGCCCAACGCGTCATTTACAGGCAGGAGGGTGAACACAGGCCCTGCTTGTGGCAGAGAGTTTTAGAGGTTCATGGTTAGGTTGTCCCTTACCTATGTCCCTGTCACATTCTTGCTCTGACATGAAGCTATGGTCATGTGTGCTGTACAGATTGCCTCTGGAGGACTTTGTAGGGAGGATAAATGAACGGAGTCCACATTGATTTTATCTCCCTACAGTGGCGGTTTCTGTCAGGCAGGCAGGGGTATTCATTTCCTTAGCGGGGATCAGTTACTTGTTCTATGTCCCTAGGAAGGGAGATGGATACAAATATGGATCACTCATCCTGCTCATTCTCAATATGTTGATGGTTTCGAGGTAAGTGAACAAAGCAGGTCTGTTTCAGCTCTTAACACAATGGACTTCTCTGCATTGGACTTGGCTGGGTTCATGCCTCCCTTGAAACCCACTCGCCTTTGCTGCCTTGAGACCCTGCTCGGCTGGCCGCCTCTGGCCTTGCCTTCTCGGTTTCCTGCTGTCTTGTCCTCTGGACACGCTTGTCTGTTGGAGTTCTCAGGTCCCTTATGTAGACCTCTTCCAAGTTCATGCCAGTGGCTCTGCACTTTGCCCATAAGTAACCACAGCTCAGACTCCTTGGGTGCCCACCTGTCCACTGCTTCACTGGCGGGAAACGTCATTCTCCCTAACCTTGTTCCTCGCTGTTCCTTGATCCTTTCTTACTGAGGGCACGGCCATCTTCCCCCTGGTTCTTCCTTCCTTCCTGAGGGCACAGCCATCTTTCTCCCAGTTCTCCTTCCTTCCTGAAGGCATAGACATCTTCTCTCTTGCTCAGGTGAGGCTTTCTTGATGCTTTCCTCCCCCTCAGCCAGCCCTTCTTCAGATCTGGTTGAGTCCTCTGCTGTGGAGGACCATGGCCACCTCAGGACCTCCTCCTCCCTCATCTGTCCATCTCTCCTTGTCCTCTCTTCGAGTCTCCACCTTCACAGCTAGACTAGGCCTCCTGGTACCTCTAGTACAACGTGAACCCTGCTGCCTCTGAGAGGTCACCTCTCCTGTTCTCAGCTGAGGCTTCACTGGCGTGGTATTTTGGGTCTTTCAATGCACTGACTTGGCCTTCCCCGGTGTGGTTCCCTCCTTCTTGCGATTTTCCTTCCTTCCTTGCTCAGATGTCATTTTTCCTAGATTTTCCAGAGCATTTAGTTTAAGGCATCTCTGTTGGGTTGGGGCTATAGCTAGCTCAGGGCTAGAACACTTTCTTAGCATGTCTGAGTTCCTGGGTTCAATCCTCAGTATAAGGGAAAAAAGCTCCATGTGGTTGTCTAGTTGTCTCTTATAGTTTCCTGTCCTTTTCCTCCCATCACACTGACATGCTTGCTTGGATTTACTTACTCCGTGTGTATTTTTTTTCCCTGTGTGTGTTTCTACCCAGGCCATGATGCCCAGGGTCTAGAAAAGTATTGGTTCATAGAAGGTGTGTTAGGAGAGGTTGGCCGGTTCAGTGAAGACAGTGCATGGTGGTCACCATTAATGGAGAGGTATCTGTGGGGAGTATGACATTGGGTGCTAGAGTAGCTGTGACTCTGAAGATGATGGTGGCATTTGGGAAGGAGGGGAGGAGAAGCTGCCTTCCCCTGCAGAATTAGAAGGTGAAGTGCAGATGAAAGGGCGACCCACCAGCCCTTAAGTAGTGAGGTAAACTCATGTCTTGTTTATATTAGGGTTTTTGGTTTTATTTATTTATTTAGGTATTTTCTAATATTTTATTTGCAAACAGAGAGAGGAGAGAGAGGACCAGTGGGCAGGGCCTCTAGCTACTGCAAACAAACTACAGATGTATGCGTCACTTTGTGCTCTGGCTTTACATGGGTGCTGGGGAATCAAATCCTGGTCATTAGGTTCTGCAGGCAAGGTCCTTAACTGCTGAGCCATCTCTCCAGCCTTGTTTTTTACTCCAGCCCCACCATGCTGTCAGTACTATTCATTCCTTTCCCCAGTTGTGGACATGTGTGCACACGTGTCTCTGAGCCTCAGTTTTCCTGGCTGAGAGCGGAAAACTGTTGTCTTGATTTTCCCCAACAGGGTGTGCAGGATGGGTCATTTCGGTGACTTTTCTGCCCTGGGAGCCTGTCCTGGCATCTCGTCCCACACCAGCTCTGAATCCTGGGGGTGGGAAGCCCTTTCTAGACCACAGGGCAGGAGGAGCTGAGCCCATTGGACAAAGCAGAAAGGTATTCTTAGAGAAGGCATTCTTAGACAGTGGCTAGGCTCACCCCAACTTCCTTTGGCTGCTATTTAGCTATTTCAGGGGAGCGAGCCTGAGCTTCCTTCCATGAATCTGCTTCTTCCTTTCCTCAGGAACGTCGCTTGAATTTCTCTGAGATAAGCCCACCCGTCCAGCAAAATAGAGTCCCTCAGGGTGACGGTTGACTTCCTGAAGGTGCCTCTTGGCCTGAAGAAGCCGGTGCTGAAGGAGGTGGCTGTGGGGCCCCCCAAGAGGCCCCAGCCCGCGGCCCTGGAGCGCTACAAGGCACGGCGTTCAGACGCCATGGATACCGAGTCGCAGTACTCGGGCTATTCCTACAAGTCGGGTCACTCCCGCAGCTCCCGCAAGCACAGGTGGGCATGGCACAGGTGGCGGTCGTGGTATGGGGCTGCTGTCCTGGGGGGATGGGATGCTGCTAGGACCTTGACCTTCCCCTTGATGTTTTCTGTCTATTCCTCTGTCTTCCTGCTGAAGGGACCGCCGGGACCGACACCGGTCTAAGAGCCGAGATGGGAGCCGAGGAGACAAGTCGGTGACGATTCAGGCTCCAGGCGAGCCCCTCCTGGATAATGAGTCCACGCGAGGAGATGAGCGGGTGAGCATCAGGGACACTAGATGGTTCTGCCCAGGAGTTCTGCCAGATTGCCCTTGGAGGAGCTGGAAGTCCCATCAGGGAGGGGAAGGGCTGGGAAACCTGGTCTAGGGCAGATGCAGGATCAGGGAGAGTATCTTTTTGTTTTATTCTTTGAAGACAGGGTCTCCTTATTGTAGCCCAGGCTGGCCACCATCTTGTGATTCTTCTGTTTTCACCACCACCACCCAAGCACAGACTACAGGTGTTTGTATTCCCTACCCCCCCCCCCCCCCCCGCCCGCCAATGCCTGCTGGGGATGGGAGGAGGCAGGTATCTTGGTATAGTTCCATTTGCTTAGTGTTAGGACCTGTTGCAGTAAAATTCTGGGAATTTCGGTGGAGAACCCTTTGAGTGGCCCAGCTGTGTAGTGGACATTGTCTCCCCCTCACCCTCTACTCTGCAGCTGATACCAGCCTAGCCAGGATGGTCAATAGTCTGCTTAAAGGAGGGCAGCAATGGTGGTGGGCATTTGCAGGGCTAAAGGGTGTGGGTAACCAGGTTTTCCTTGAGCCTCAGGTGTATGCACCAGGGTGCCCTCTGCTGTTAGTTTATGGAACAGCAGAAGTGAGGCTGAGTGGACAGAATTCTCCAGGTCAGGAAGAGCAGGTTGCCTTCATCCTAATCCCTGGACCATTGCACTCCCCTGGTTAGGAAAACAGTGGGCAGAAGCCAGTCCTGGAATACAGCAGGGGCAGGACTCGAGATGACACTGAGGTTGCCCAAGTCTCATTCCTCCCATTTTTTTCTTTTTAGGATTATTTTAGGGAATATCGATGCTAAGAGCTCCTTGTACCTCAGGAAAAAAATATCTGTGTCTGACCTTAGGAATTCATGGGTTTTGGGAGCATATAAATCCTTGATTCTTCTCAGAAACTCCTGGGATCTAGTCTGGGTTCTTGAAGTGACCCTTTGGCAGGATCAGCTGACCTGGTGTTGCGGAGGGATCCCAAGTTCTTGATCCTTGAAAGCCTAGGCAGTATGTCTGGAAGTCATGTGGTGAGGGTAGCTGACAATCTCTTTCTGTATTCTTTCTGTATTCAGATCAGTCTTTCCCATCCTAGAGATTTCTCAGCCTCCCCAGTCACTGGCCCTGCTAGCATACCTCCTGCACGCCCATCTTGAGTGTCAGTTCTGCAGTCCGAATCCCCTGCCATTAGGATATGAGTCCATATGTCCAAGCTGTCAGGGGTGTGAAAAGTGGATGAAAGTCCCAGTGGTCTTGGGATTTGCTTGCAGGCTGGCCTTGAGCTGCTGTATAGCAACAACTTGAGCAGACCACACACACTCCAAAGGGCACCTGGAGACCCAAGCCTTTTTAATGCCTGCTCCAGCAGTCCTTGTCCTACGGGCATTAGATGGCTTCTCAGCAGAGCTGGCTTTGTGGAGACCCACAGTGACCTTAAGTCTTTCCTGTGTTCCCCATGCCCTGCCTCGTTAGTTCACTCTTTCCCCTTAATCAGAAACCTGCTTGGGGGACTGATGCTGTTAATTAGTTTGTTTGGAGATATGGGTCTCATGTAGCTCAGGCTAGCTTCAAACTCATGTGCAGCTGAGATGACCTTGAGCCTTCCAAGTCCTGAGATTATAGGTGTTCACCACTACACCCTTCCTCCCTTTCTTCCTTGCTGTTTTCTTTCTTTTTTTTTTTGAGACAGTCTTGCTTTGTAGCCCAGATTGACCTTGAATTGTTATAACTGTTCTGCCTCAATCTCCTAAATGCTGGGATTACAGGCATGCACCACTGCAGCTGGCTGTGACTGATGCCTATTGCTGAGTGTGGCATTGTTGTATGGCCTGTACAAGTGGCTTTTGGCCTCATCTTCCTGGCCATTCTGCTCTCTGGCCCTGCATCCCAAGTCTCGGCTCCCCATATCTTCTGGGTGCCTTGGTTTATAGATTCCCTGCCCTGAATGTGGCTAACTGCTCAGTAGCAGAGTAGGTAGCTTGAAAGCCACAGAGATGGAAAGACCCTCTGGCTTCTGCTGAAATCAAAGAATGCAGAAAAAACAAAAAACAAAAACCAAACAACCCGCTGGAAGGAGCTTAGGACAGTGCTTTTCAAACCTTAATATTCTACCAGTTCATGGTGATCTTATTAAAATATGTGGTGGGCCTGTGACTCTGCATTTCTAACCTGCTCCCTCTCAGTGACTTCCACACTCCAGGGCCCCAGCGCACATTTCGAGTAGCAGTAAGAGATCATTTCGTTCAGAGATTCTCAGTTTTGGATGAACATTAGAATCATCTAGGGAGCTTTTTTAAAAAAAAGGTTGACAAACAGATCTCACTCTGCATAATTGGTATATTTTCCAAGCCCCCTAGGTAATTGTAATGTGTGCAGCTGGGGCTGGCAGCCATTAATTCATTTGAATTTTTTCATGCCATCCACTGCCAGGGGTCAGCTCAGGTCCCATCATTCTCTGGAAGCAAGCCTGACCTCACATCCTCATCACTGCCTGAGCAGCTCCCTTGGCAATTGTCCTCTGCTCTCTTTTCTGAGGGTGCTTTCCTCTTTGACCAGTGGGCAGCTCCCCGGGGGTTTGGGGCTTAGACTTCTCTATCTGCAGAGGCATGACTTGGACACACAGTGGAGCTCGGTAAATCCTTTGATGATTACATGGCTGTTGATTGGCCTCTTCTTTCTGCCTTCTCTTGGTCACCTCTCCTTCTCATCCTTTTCCCTGTATCCTGTCTGACTGCAGGATGACAACTGGGCTGAGACAACCACGGTCGTCACCGGCACCTCAGAGCACAGCATCTCTCACGATGACCTCACACGCATCGCCAAGGACATGGAGGACAGCGTCCCACTGGACTGCTCTCGTCACCTGGGCGTGGCAGCAGGGGCCACTCTCGCCCTGCTGTCTTTTCTCACCCCGCTGGCTTTCCTGCTGCTGCCCCCGCTGCTGTGGCGGGAGGAGCTGGAGCCGTGCGGGACAGCCTGCGAGGGCCTGTTCATCTCGGTGGCCTTCAAGCTGCTCATCCTGCTGCTGGGCAGCTGGGCCCTGTTCTTCCGCCGGCCCAAGGCATCGCTGCCCCGCGTCTTCGTGCTGCGCGCCCTGCTCATGGTGCTCGTCTTCCTGCTCGTGGTCTCCTACTGGCTCTTCTATGGTGTGCGCATCCTGGATGCCCGCGAGCGCAGCTACCAGGGCGTCGTGCAGTTTGCCGTGTCGCTGGTGGATGCTCTGCTCTTCGTGCACTACCTGGCCGTGGTCCTGCTCGAGTTGCGCCAGCTCCAGCCTCAGTTTACGCTCAAGGTCGTGCGCTCCACCGATGGGGCCAGCCGCTTCTACAATGTCGGCCACCTCAGGTATGGCTTCCTGGAAAGAGTGAGACAGGGGAAAAACATTGTCAGGAGGGTGGACGGGTGGGAGGGACTATATTGCACATAGTAGGTATTCAGTCATGTTTGCCACCTGATGGGAGGTCACGTGTGGGGTTGTGGACCAGATGTCAGTGAGAGTTCTGAGCAGAGAGTGACCAGGATCGGAGATCAGGAAGTGAAGACGAGCAGAGCCCTATGGGCCATGAGCAGGGGCTTTTCCAGCCCTTCGTTGTGAGCTATGAGGCAGTCACTGAGATGAGCTGACCACAGAAGGGACCTTTTGAGGAAGAGATAAGTCAGCTCCCGACAGGTCGGGGATGTCCCTTCATCCCCCAGGCCCCATGTGGAGCATCAGTGGCACCTCCTGGGTTATGTCAAGGATCTTGAGACAATGTTGGAGGGAGCTAAGGGGGCCCTTGGCTGGGACTCTCTCTCCCCTGAGACTCACTCAGCATGGCAGGGAGGCACTAGCAGGCCCAGTCTGAGAATGGGTGGGAGCCTGGTAAGTAGACCTCAGGCTTGAGCCAGGCTTCCTGGAAGCAGCTTGTCCCCATCATGTGTCCTCTCCAGCTCTGCCAACCTGCCCTGATGTGTCCCTTCCCTTGCGCCCCTTGTCTGTCCCTTCTCCTCCCCCTCCTGCCGTCTCCCCCACAGCATCCAGCGTGTGGCAGTATGGATCCTGGAGAAGTATTACCATGACTTCCCTGTCTACAACCCCGCCCTCCTCAACCTGCCCAAGTCCGTCCTGGCCAAGAAAGTGTCTGGCTTCAAGGTGTATTCTCTCGGAGAGGGTGAGCGGCCCTGCTCCTCGCCCCTCCCAACCTCTTCCCAAGCAGGACTCCAAGCTACTTCCTCTCTCACTCTCACCCTCCTTCCCTTGCTTTTTTCTTCTGCAGCCCGTGTCCCAGGCCCTTCCGTTCTGTCATTTCCCTTGACTTCAGGTGGCTGGTCTTAGCGGCTGATCTTACCTGCTGTCCCTTTATCTTTTTGGTGTGTCCGGCCCCAGCTCCTCCGTGTCTGCTCACAGCCCTGCTCTGTGCCCTCGGGCTCTCTGAGCGTGTGCAGGACTCCCACCCTTCCAATGCTTCCCGGTTGCTTTCCTGAGCTCTCTCCCAGGAGGGCTGGGCTGGGAGGTGGGAGTACATCCTTTGGATGTGTCAGGCTCTGTCCCCAGAGACCACACTCTTAGGTGACCATGTCCTCTGTCCTGATCCTCCTGTGCAGAAAACAGCACCAACAACTCCACTGGCCAGTCTCGGGCTGTGATTGCGGCGGCCGCCAGGAGGCGGGACAACAGCCACAATGAGTACTACTACGAGGAGGCCGAGCATGAGCGCAGGGTGCGCAAGCGCAGGGCCAGGTGGGTGCAAGGCCATGGTGGGAGAAGGAAGAGCTGGTAGCGTGGGGTTGGGGTGCCTGTGGGATGAGCTGGGACGAGGAAGCCCCGGGTACCCCATGATGATGTAGGGTGTGGTTCATTTTCCAGTGCTGCTCTAAGGGATGCGAACAACACACCGTTATCACCTCTCCATTCCGTGGGTCAGGTTCAGGCTTGCTAGGCCATCTGCCTGGGCCTCAAAGGCTGAGGTCAGGACAGCTCTCACCAGAGCCTGGGCTTCTCCAATCATTTCCTTGTCCCACCTTCCCCAGCGGCAGCTTCTGCCTCATAGCAGGCACTGCTTCTGACTCTCCTCCCACGGTAGAAGCCTGAAGTTTAGGCTCCACAGGAGAATCTTCTTAACTCGGCTCTTGTAGAACACGTCAGCATGATTGAATAACGAGGGCGGGGGTCTGGTCGAGGTTGGGGGCATCTTTGAGTTCTGTTGAACCTCACCCACAGCAGCTGGGGTCCCAGTTAGACTAGAGGCTTGCTCTGTAAAAAATGAGGGTTTTGGCCAAGTGGTGGCACACCCTTTAATCCCAGCACTTGGGAAACAGAGGCAGGAGGATCGCCTTGAGTTTGACCCCGGCCTGAGACTACATAGTGAATTCCATGTCAGCCTGGGCTAGAGTGAGAGCCTACCTCCAAAAACCCAAACAAAAACAAACAAAAAAATATGAGGCTCTTGTCTATATTTTGTTTGTTTGTTTCTTTTTTTTGAGACAAAGTTTTCCTCTGTAGCCCAGGTTGACCTCAAACTCATGGCAATCCTTTTGCCTCAGCCTCTCCAAAGATTCGACACACAGGCATGTGCCATCACACCTGACCTTTTCTATTTTGGGGAATTCTTGACTTTTGAGGCTTGGGGAATCCCTTCACCATAGTTCTGCTCCTAGTTCTGGCTGGTTGTGTGGTTGCTAAAAGCTCTGGGTCTCCTGCTTCTCTGCGGGGGTTAGTAATTCCTTACACACCTCCACTTTTCGGTAGAAGTGTGTATTATGGGTTTTTCGCCTTTTTTCCCTCAGGCTGTTTGGGCATGGCCACTACTCCGCCATCTTAACTGGAAGTCTATTTTGGTGAATTCCTAAATGCTGTCTTTACTTTTCCTTTTAACATGTGAACTTAAGTCATGTCTGAAGAATCCTTCGTGTGTGTGTGTGTGTGTGTGTGTGTATGTGTGTGTGTGGTATGTGTATGCATGTGTGTGTGGGTACACGTGTGTGTGGTATGTGTTTGCATGTGTTCGTGGGCACACGTGTATATGGTATGTGCTTGCATGCATATGTGGGAAAATGTATGTGTGGTATGTGTGTGCATGCACATGTGGGCACATGTGTGTGTGGTATGTGCTTGCATGCGTGTGTGGGCACATGTGTGTGGTATGTGTATGCATGCATGTGTGGGCACACGTGTGTGGTATGTGTGCATGCATGTGTGGGCACATGTGTATGTGGTGTTTGCGTGTGTGTGTGGCATGTGTGTGCATGCACGGACGTGCAAAGGCCAGAGATGGACATCAGTGTCCTCTTCTGTTGCTCATCCATCTTATTTCCTTGAGACAGGGTCCCTCATTGGACCTGAAGTTTATACCATTTTTTGATTAGACTGGTTGACCAGTGAGCCCCAGGGATCCTGTCTCTACTCCCCTGGGTCCTAGAGTTGGAGGATTTCCTGGCTACACTTGGCTTTAATGTGGATGCTAAGATAGAGCTCAGGTCCTCATGCTTATGCAGACAGGGCTCTTACCCACTGAGTCATCTCTCTAGCACCTAAAGGAGCTTTCTTTTTATTTATTTTTTAGTAAGCAGAAATTTTGTATGTATAAGTCATGTGTTGGTACCACTGTTTCCCTCCTCCCTACCCCCATTCCACGAAGGGCCCTCCTCAGTGTGACTGCTGAAATGCTCCATGGGATGACTTGTGTGAGCAGCACAGTTACTGGGGGATGGGGAGTGTGTGAAAGAATTTTTCTTAATACTTACCATTGCCAGGATTTCAAGAGAGAGGAGGACAGAGTCTTGGGACTGGACCATTTACTCTGCCTTCCACTCACCTCCAAGCTCTAAGGAAGGGAGACAGTGAAACCTTGATCTTACCAAAGCTGGTGTCCCCTGAAGGGGAACAAAATTACCAGCCCCAATTCTGTGACATTCCAGCATGAGTCCAGGTCTTGGAAATGACTATCATTGGAAGGAAACTAGTTAAGATTTCTGCCTCTCAACCACCTGTTTTGACCTGGAGTCTGGCTCTCTCTCGGGTTGCCACCACCATTCTTGGCATTCCAGGTCCTCTACCCTCCTCCCTTTACCTTGCTTGTAACAAGTAGGAAACTTTTTCTTTTGGTTCACTTGGGACAAAAAGATCTTTTTTTTTTTCCAAGGTAGCGTCTCGCTCTAGTTCAGGCTGACCTGGAATTCACTGTGTAGTCTCAGGGTGGCCTTGAACTCACGAGATCCTCCTACCTCTGCCTCCCAGAGTGCTGGGATTAAAGGCGTGCGCCACCATGCCCGGCTCAAAAAGATCTTTTCAGAAAGAACGTTACAAACTCCAGGGGAGCAAAAGAATGGACAGAAACTATAGACCACATGCCATGCATACTTAGTCTGAGTCCCATCCTAAGGTCTCTGAAGGTCTCAGGTCTCAGGTGTCTGGATACTGTGTCCTTTTACCTCAGGTCTATCCTGCTCTAAAGCCAGATGGGTTTTATTTTGGCTTTTGGACTTGAAGTGCCGAGAACTGCATTACTCACTCATCTCAGCTCTGAACACATTGTCATCATGGTTTCTTGACAGTCCTTTTCCCCCAGTCCCTGCCCTCACTCCACCCACATTTCAGGCACCTACTTTAGTGTGTTTGGTTTCCTTAAAATCTGTTTCTATCTTTGTACAAGTTTAGTGTGTTGATTTGTCTATTTATGTGCTGTTACTGTAAGTTGACTTTCTTTTTCCTGCTTCTTCCTTAACACTGTATTTTTAAAAACATTTTATTCATTTTCAAGCAGAGAAATACAGAGGGGGGGAAGGGAGAGAGCACCAGGGCCACCACCTTGTGGGTATGGCATATGTGGATACTGGGGAATTGAACCCTGGGGCCTTAGGCACCAGAGGCAAGTGCCTTAACCGCTGAGCCATCTCTCCAGCCCTTAACACTGTATTTTTGAGATTCACCCATGCTATCTGTACATCCTGTTTGTTCCATCTTATATTTCTACTTGGCCAGCAACTTTCTGGCCTTACATGAATTTTTTTTTAAGCTTTTGCCCATTTATTTATTTAAGACAAGGTCTTGCTATGTAGGTCAGCCTAGGCTGGCCTCATATTTGTGAACTTCCTGTTGACATCACAGGTGTGCACCATCTTCCAAAGCTCCTTTGGCCATTTTCTTTTTTCTTTCTTTTTTTTTTTTTCCCCAAGGTAGGGTCTCACTCTAGCCCAGGCTGACCTGGAATTCACTATGTAGTCTCAGGGTGGCCCTGAACTCATGGTGATCCTCCTACCTCTGCCTCCCAAGTGCTGGGATTAAAGGCGTGCGCCACCACGCCCGGCTCTACTTTGGCCATTTTCATAGAGTTTTTGTCTTGCTTTGTAATGAATTTTTGAGTATATTCTAGGTATCAGTTCTTTTGGTGTGTATGTGTGTTTTGTGTTGTGTGTAGTACCACCTGTGTATATATGAGTGTGCATGCATGTGTATGTGTCTTTATGTGGAGGCCAAAGGTTGATGTTGAGTGTCTTCCTCAATTGCTCTTCACCTTATTTTTTAAATTTTTCTTTTATTTATTTGTGAGGAGAGAGAGGGTATGGATGTATCAGGGCCTTTACCTCTAGAAATGAACTCCAGACATGTGTGCCACTTTGTGCATCTGGCTTTATGTGGGCCCTAGGGAATTGAACCCAGGCCAGCAGGCTTTGAAAGCAAGTGCCTTTAACCTCTGAGCCACCTCTCCGGCCTCTTCACCTCATTTGTTTTCAATTAAAAAAATATTTAGTTGTAAGCAGAGAGAAATAGAAGAGAGACAGAGAATGAGCACGCTAGGGCCTCTAGCCACTGCAAATGAACTTTAGATGCATGCAATGCACCTGGCTTTATATGGGCATGGTGGAACTCGAACTGGGGTTGTTAGGCTTTGCAGGAAAGTGTCTTAACTGCTGAGCCATCTCCTGTCCCATTTAAAGTTTTTAATTTATTTGTTTTTATTTTGGGGGGGTTGATTTTTTGATGTAGGTTCTGGTCCAAGATGACCTGGAATTAGTCTCAGGGTGGCCTCAAACTCACTGGATCCTCCTACCTCTGCCTCCCAAGTGCTGGGATTAAAGGTGTGCACCACCACACCTGGACTAAATTTTTTTTTTTTTTAATTTACCTGAGGTGGTTTTAGATCTCCTCTACCCCCACTCCTCCTTTCCCTAAGGGCTCTTCTCAGTAGGCTTGTTGGTGTTCATTGTTGGGTAGCGTTTCAGTCAATCTTTGGGGTGGGCATGACTGTACCTCAGGATATTTCTACTCACCCTGGGGCTCTTACAATCTTTCTGACCCCTCTTCCTGCAATGATCCCTGAGCCTTGTCAAATTGAGAGTATTTTTTTCCAGTGCTGAGAATCAGACCCAGGGCCTGACATTTGAGACAACCATCCTACCATTGAGCCATACCCCATTTCCATTCACCTTAGTTTTTAAAAATTAAATATATTTTTAAATATTTTATTTGTTTGAGGGAGAGAGGCAGATAGATAGATAGATAGATAGATAGATAGATAGATAGAAAGATAGATAGATAGAGAATGGGTAACTAGGGCCTCCAGCCACTGCAAACGTATTCTAGACATATGTGCTACCTTGTGCATGTGGCTTTACATAGATACTGGGGAATTGAAACCAGGTTGTTTGGCTTTGCAGTCAAATGCCTTACCAGCTTAGTCATCTCTCCAGCCCTCATCTTAGTTTTTTGAGACAGGGTCTCTTCCTGAACCTAGAGCTCACAGGTTTGGCTAGACTAGCCAGCCAGAGAGCTTTAGGGATCCTCCTGGCTCAGCCTTCCCAGCTGGGATTACAGGTGCACAACACACATGTTTTTACACATGCTGGGAATCTAGACTTGGGTCTTTGTGCTTGTACCACAAATGCATTACTGACTGAACTTATCTCCCTAGTGCCCTAGATGTCAGTTTTAGATACCTCATCTCTCCTGCCTCCATCAGGTGGCAGTTAATGTTGCCTGTGCTAGCATGGCTGAACAGAAATGCCATTTGGATGTAATCAGATCTATTATTATTTTTATTATTATTGTTTTTGTTCTTGATGGTTTTTCAAGGTAGGGTCTTGCTTTAGTCCAGGCTGTCCTGGAATTCACTATGTAGTCTCAGGATGGCCTTGAATTCACAGCAACCCTAGTACCTCTGCCTCCCAAGTGCTGGGATTAAAGGTGTGCACCACCACACCCAGACTGGATCTATTAATTTTTGACATGCTGGAGTGTGGTGTGGGGGTCTTATTTAGGATGGTTTTTCTTAGGGTCTCATTGGATGCTTGCTCTTTCTAGTTGACTTTCTGGGTTTAACACTGGACTTGTTTGAGTCCCTGGTCTGGGTCCACTGAATTCTATAGGCGTTTCTTGTTGCCTGTGGGAGAAAGCACCCCCCCCCCAGTCTCAAGGCCTGACTTCTGTGTGGAGACAGTGAGAGCCAGTGTGGAGGTGGGTGGAGGTGGCAGGTGAGCCTCTGGTCCAGACTCCTCCTATCCCCCAGGCTCGTGGTGGCAGTGGAGGAGGCCTTCACTCACATCAAGCGACTGCAGGAAGAGGAACAGAAGAACCCCAGGGAGGTGATGGACCCCCGCGAGGCAGCCCAAGCCATCTTTGCATCCATGGCCCGTGCCATGCAGAAGTACCTTCGAACCACCAAGCAGCAGCCGTACCACACCATGGAGAGCATCCTGCAGCACCTGGAATTCTGCATCACGCATGACATGACGCCCAAGGTGGGTCTGCTGTTCCCTGCACCCTTCCCTCCAGCTTCCAGCCCCTCTGCCACTCCTTCATCCTCTCCCCACTCTCCATGGGGAGGCAGAGGTAGGAGGATCCCTGTGAATTTGAAGCTAGCCTGAGACTACATGGTGAATTCCAGGTCAGTCTGGGCTGGAGTGAGACCCTACCTCAGAACAAACAAACAAACAAAAGATGTCATACTTTAATCTTAGTCCCCCTGCCATATCTTTCTCCTGGCACAGACCTACGTGGCCCTAGTCATACAAGCTGTATGGGAGGGAAGGAGGAATAAAAGAGGGCTTGGTTTGCTCAGGTCACAGCCTACTGCCAGGAACCGAGTAGGGGTGGAGTCAGGAGCTTGGTTCTGCTGTTGACCCAGTTCTGCTCTACCATTCACAGGTGTCAATTCCTGTGCATCAGACAACGGCTTTTTGGAAGCTGTGCCAGGGGAGGCAGGATAGTTGGGTAGATGGGTGGAGAGATTCCTAGGCCATGCCTTCTTCCTCCTTAGGCCTTCTTGGAGCGGTACTTGGCAGCTGGACCCACCATTCAGTATCACAAAGAACGTTGGCTGGCCAAACAGTGGACACTGGTGAGCGAGGAGCCGGTGACCAACGGGCTTAAGGATGGCATCGTTTTTCTCTTAAAACGCCAGGACTTCAGTCTGGTGGTAAGCACCAAGAAGGTGCCATTCTTCAAACTCTCCGAGGAATTTGTGGATCCCAAGTCGCACAAGTTTGTCATGAGGCTGCAGTCGGAGACCTCAGTGTGACTGACAGCAGGGGGTGGGAGGTGTTGGGGCACCTGCAGGGTGGGAGGGGCTTGACTCAGGCCCAGCCACATTCCTGCCGCCCTCCTCCCTCCTGCTCTTGTTTTTTTTTTACTTGAATTAACTTATCCCTTACCTGGTCCACACCCTTCTTCCCTTGAGAACCTGGAGAGACCATCCTGCTGTTAACAGTATCTGGGGATCTCCTGTCCCCAGGTTTGTATCACTACAGGCCCTGCAGGAAACAGTGCCTCTCTCCCTCTCCTTCCCCCAGGCTTTTGGAAGGTAGTCCCTTCTGAAAGGGCGCAGGGCCTCCTGATTGTACCTTCCCCTCCTGAGCCCCTACTCACAAACTCATCCCCAGTGGCCCCTAACAGGTTTTCTCAGGGGTGGGGGAGTAAGAGGGGCACACATCTGACCCCAGAGAGCCATGGTGCCAAATTCCTCTTGTACAGCAGCTAACACCCCCTCCCCTCTCACCCCACCCGTAACCAACCTAAGCTCCTGGGCAAGGATGCCTCTGCCACAGTAGCCCCAGAGTTAGGATTCTCCCTGCAGTGTTAACTTGCTTCCAGCTGCTACAGCTCCCTTCCCAATCTACACAAGTACAGAGCAAGGGAAGACCTTCCATTACCCAGAAGTCTCCACTGCTGTTTCCGACTTGTATGTACCTGTGACAGTAGGAAACCCTCTGATCACCACCTTACAAGGACTGTGTGTGGAGGTTTGGGGGGAGGTCCGGTGTGTCTTTTCCTGGTCAGCTCCTCATGGGCAGGGCAGAATAGACCCATGAGGTTGGAGAGAACCTTGTCATTGGCCTTTGCCCTCTGAACCTGCCCTGCCCTTCCTTCCCACCCTTCCTTGTGAAGGATGGCATGTAGACCCCTGTACAAACTTCGTGGCATGTGGACCCTGACTACCCCTGTGGTCTTAAGACATTTTTTTCTTTCCTGCACCAGCCACCCCAATCCTGCTGACTTCCAGCTCCAGAGACCCCGTGGCCTCATCTCTGGGGGAGGGGCCAGCGACTCCTCCTCTTCCCCTGCCTTAAGTCCAGTTCTTTGCCTCAGGGGTCTCTTTTTCTTGGCCTTCCAGGGTCCCCTCCACTCCTCTCCTTGCCTGGTTTTCTGGGCTGTATTTTGGGGTGAGGGATCAGGATTACTGCCTTCTGTGGGTATTTGGCTCCTCACCCCATTTTAGCTTCCATAGCCTTTATGCCAAATCTGAATTCTCAGTAACTTAAAGCTCATTTTGAGCGGAATTCACTGACCCTCTAATATGTATTTTCAGAACAATTGGAGCCTTTTAAACAGACACCTTTATGTATTATTGTTATGTATTACTATAGGAAATAGAAATGAGATATCCACAAACATCCTGCCAGGATCCATGTGGAGGATGGGATGTTCTTTAACTCCCAGTGTCTCTGTATAGGCCTTTCACTTCCCTGCAAAATGTGCAAAGCCTAGGGTGGGAGAATACCCATAATCCATCTCACCCACAAAACTTCCTCTCTGAATCCTGGGGTTGATGGAGCCTAGTGATTGGGTCTCTACTGTCCTTTTTGGAAAGGTACTTCTCTGTCCACCACCACTTAATAGGGCGTCATCTGTCATTGTTTACCTTATCTCCACAGGAATGGGCTTCAGGGCTGACTTAGGTAGGGCCTCGAGGTTAGCCTAACACTGGGGCAGAGTTCCTAGATAGAACCTGTGAACTACATTCTGTCTGAGGGGTCATGGAAAAACTATTTTTCTTCAAAAAAAAATCAGGTTTCAAAAAATCAGAGGAGTCCCTTTTGGGTCACATAAATACCTCACTATCCTGGAAAACAGGGCCTGGATGGTGATTGGGGTCATTGCCTTTGTGGGCAAGAGTGGGATGTGGTGTGATTTAAGGAGTGGTGGGTGGGGGTGGGCAGGAGAGTATTTGGGATTTTAGTTGTTGCCCTAGGTGAAGGGCACAGGAGTTGTTTATTTTAAGAACCTGCCATGTTTTTAATCACTGTGATATTTTTTTTCATTCCTTTTTCCTAAAACAAAACGAAATACCCCTCCCTAAGCACTAAGGGCTGTGAGGAAGAATGGTAGTGTGTGGTCCTTTGTGTCAGAACTGTGGTATCTTCATCTACTTAGGCTATTATTATTTTTAAAACATCATGATGATTGTTGAGTGTAAGGCCGTGTGTGTGTGTGTGTGTGTGTGTGTGTCTTTTGCTTCTCCAGTATGGGAAGTTGTCTTCATGCTGTGAACTGCTACGGGTGGTCAGCTGACTCAGTCCCTCTGAGCGGTTTCCCCCTACCAAGCCTGACCTACCACTCCGTTTCTCATTCTTCCACGCAGGATGTGCTCATCCATTGCCCATCACCACAGAGCAGCCTTGCTGTGCTGGGGCCTCTCCAGCTTCCATGTCGCTCTGACTGTGTGGCATCCTAGCTCAATTCCACTACACCTACTTGGCCTTCCTTTTGGTGACCTTGATTGCTTGTCCCACTTACCCTCCATACCAGGACATGGTGCCTCAGTCCTTCACCTACCTCGCCACTCTGCCACTGTCCCCCTTTCTCCTAAACTAGTGCTGTGCTCTGTGTTTATTCTTATTTATGTCCCTTCAGTCTTTTTCTGCCCATTTCCCTCCATTTTAGCCCTAAACTTTCCACTTCACAGACCACTTAGCATTTGCATTGCAAACCCTGGTACACTGGTCCCGAGATGTCAGGGTGCCTGGGAGGGTCTCATTCCAAACGTCTGTTTCCCAGGGTTTGTGTTTCTGGTCTCTGTTGGGCCCAGATGAGCTCCATTGTCCCTTCGTACTGTCTGCACTATGTCTTCTCTTCCCTCTGCCTCCCTGTGCGGCAGCATCTGCTGATGGATTCCGTTCTGCTGTGTGATTGTTGTGATTTGTTCTGTGCGCAAAAAGAAGGGCCTTTTTTGAGTCCCTTCCCAGTGCGATTGTAAATGTAGATTTTTCCACTGTTGATCTAGATTTTCTTTCTTTTCTCATTATTTTCTTTTCCTTTTTTTTTGGGTTACAGAGCTGAGACCTTGTGCATGCATGTAGAAAATTGTAAAATGTAAATTTTTTTAATATATAAAAAGCTTGTTTTTACAGTTTGCAGTGGATTAAACATTATGGCAACTTTAGGATTTTTTTTCTTAAACATAGGAACTAAAACTGTACAAATTTTTTTATATAAAATAAAGACATTTGACTTTTGTGGGGGCATTCTGTTGCTTTTATTTTTTCACAGGAATGGGAGTGACAGAGGGCTGGGAAGTGGCTGTGGACCACTCTTTGCTAGAGAGGGATTGGGCAGTAGGGGGCAGTGGCAGCCTGACTTCTCTGCAGGCCTCAGGCTGTGTTGGGGAGTGAAGGAACCTGGATTCTGAGGAGAGAGAACTGCTCCCTGGGGTGGTTGTCAGGATAAGAAGGAAGATTACTTTCAGCCTACTGTTTTACTTAGTAAATTTGTGTTTTCTTGGCCTCTAGGTGAGGGCTAGGAATGGAGTTTCTAAACTGTCTTCTTTCAAAAGCAGAAGATATCACCGGAATTTCAGGGAACAGGTGATTACTGTAGTCAACATGGCAAACCCCCAAAATATATCTCCTATCTTATTTATTTTTTTTCAGAGATGGAGTCTTATTATGTAGCCCAGACTGGCTTTGAATTCCTGGGTTCCAGTAATCCTCCTGCCCTAACTTCCTAAATTTTGGGATTAGAGGCATGTGCTACTGCACCTAGCTCGCCTCTTATTTCAAGACCTGTTTAGACTGTGTTCTGTTGTCACTGTGGTCCGATGTGATCCAGTATTAGAACCAAGAGATCAAGGCTCTTTCCCAGATTTACCCAGAGCTGACCTCCTCTGTGACTTCTTTTTAAAAACATTTTTATTTACTTATGAGAGTGAGAGAGCACAAGTGAGCGCATATGGGTGCTCCAGGATGCTCCACCCAAGGTTCATAGTTTTCTATGTCCTCAGGTTTAGCCTGTGCAAAGATTAACTTGCTGTGAATTAGCTTGCTATCCACAAACTTGAACTCACTCTACAACCCAGAAGGATCTCAAGCTGTGGTCCTCTTGCCTCTGTCTCCTGCATGCTGAGATTACAGGCATGCTCTGCCATGCTTGGCGCTTAGTCTCTAAGGTTAAAAATGAAACTTAAGTTTTCCTGTGTGGAGTTGATCACTGGCTGGATTGAATCCTTTCCCCAGCTCCATTACTTCGCCAGGCTCTGTGGATGTGGATGAAAGAGATCCATTCTTTGTCTTGGAGGAAGACCCAGCCTGTAAGAGATGCCAGGCCCCGTACATAGTGTGTTCAGCACTGTGCAATTGCTCCCTGGCTGATCCCAGAGAGATTGTGTGTGTGCATGCATGAGAGAGAGAGAGAGAGAGAGAGAGAGAGAGAGAGAGAGAGAGAGAGAGAGAGAGAGAGAGAGAGAGAGAGAGACCAAAAGAGAAGAGAGTAGTTGGAAAGAAGAAAGGATTCAGTGAAGGGGGATATTTGGGAGGGGGAAAAAATGAAGGTGGTGGAAGAGGATTAGGATCATGGTATTTTGTCTTATATATGGAAGTTGTCAATAACAAGTAAAGAAAGACTCTGAGGGAGTTTAATACTTAAGAGTGAATAACACAGTCTCTTTGCTGACTTTATGTTCTAAGCATTCCTGGCACCTATACCAGTTTCTCACATAGAGTTGGTGCTTGACAAACCATTTAAATGAATAATGCATTGAATTAACCACAATAGGGGCCTATACAGGATTATGTACTTAAAAAAATTGTACTCAGGCTGGGGGGATTGCTCAGTGGTTAAAGGTACTGGTTTACAAAGCCTGCTGGCCTGGGTTTGAGTCCCCAGTACCCACATAAAGTAGCACATGTGTCTGTTATTCATTTGCAGGGGCAAAGGGCCCTGGCACATCCATTCTTTTCTCTCAAGTAAATTTAAAAAAATAAAAATTATTTTAAAAAATTGAACTTGTCATTCTCATGTGAAAACAAAAACACTTGAAACAGCATCCTCAGCAGCCCTTTGTAGCTTGGATGGCGGAAAAATACATTCATTTGTTGTTTTCAGTTCACCTCAGTCAACTTACTGTGACCAAATTTCTCCCAGAGCAAGCCTTAAAAATTTATAATAAATGCCTTTTAGTAGAAGTTTTTGTTCAGTGACTATGATGTTCCCTGCTTGGTGCTGAGTGCTCTAGCTGTCCAGTGATGGCTGGACATGACCCTGTCCTCACTGAGCTCATGTTTGTGGTCCTTTGAGGAGTCTATTTAGCATCCGCTTCCCTTAAAGCCGGCCCAGGAACTAATAGATTCAAGACCAAACTTAAGGGTTGGTCCATGAGATCTTTAAGAGTTTGCTGACAGTAAAAGTGGTGATTTCAACAATTTGTCATGTAACAAAGGGTGTTTGGAACTGTGAGCTAAGAAGGTACATTGTCCAACTACTCCACAGATCAGTGGATTTCGAGGATCATGCCCAGGACTTCTTCCCAAGCTGCTCACAGGTAATGGTCTCCAGCCTTTGACTTTGAAATGCAACTGAGCAAAATCAGGGCTGGGGGGCTAGGTGAAGTGATAAAAAGATGCTATACCCAGTTACTAGTGATTCATGACTCGTTTTTGAGAGGGTCAGTTGAATGACTTCTGCAGAAATGAAAGCCAGCTACTTAACATAGCCCCTGATATTTATTAGGGAAAGCAAATGACAGAAATATCTCATACCTTATTAATGCAACGTTGTCTTTGTTGAAATGTTTCAATTCTTCAACGTTGTCTTCAGATTCAGATGTTTTGATCTCTCTTGGATCCATTCTATTGTTGAAGCTTTTCACATTTTTATTTGACCTTTTTAAAATTGTGCATAATGAGTTACATTATTTAATGGGCAAACAATGAGTTGTTATCCCCAGTTCCCGAATGCTCTTCTTCCCCATCCCCAATCAGCTGGATATCCTCCTCCGTGGGCAGTCTGGATCAGTCCTTGGGGGCAGGGGGACCATGGATAGCCTAGGAGTCGGCCCGGTTCCGTTGGCCCTAGTATGTTGTTACTGAGGGGGGCCATGATTTTGGGTATTCTCCCCCATCAAGGCTCTCACAATCTTTCCTCCCCCTCTTCCACTCAGTTCCCTGAGTCGTGGTGGGTGAGTATTAAGGCTGTTTAAGGGTTGGATTTTTCCATCTGTTCTAATGACCTTAGGTGGGAGGATAAGTGGTTGATTTGAGACCTCTCTATCTTTATTATGAAGACATTTAGTGCAATGAATTTCCCCCTTAGAGCTGCCTTCATTGTGTCCTACAAGTTCTGATAAATTGTGTCCTCATTATCATTTGTTTCTAGGAAATTCTGAATTTCCTGTCTGATTTCTTGTTTGACCCATTCATTGTTTAGGAGCGAGTTGTTCAGACGCCAGTATTTGTTGAAATTTTTGGATCTTCTCCCATTGTTAATTTCTAGCTTTAATGCGTTGTGGTCTGATATGATGCAGGGAATTACATTGATCTTCCTGAATTTGTTGAGGGAAGATTTATGGCCTAGTACATGGTCAGTTTTGGAGAAGGTTCCATGCGCTGCTTAGAAGAATGTATAATTTGTGTCCTTGGACACAATTCCTTGGGTGGAATGTTTTGTAAATGTCTGTTATCCGTAGCTTGTCTATGGTGCTGTTTAGCAACTTTAATTCCCTGCTTGTCTTTTGTTTGGACGATCTGTCTAGTGATGACAGTGGAGTGTTAAAAGTCTCCTAATATGATGGTGTTGGTGTCTATATTGGCTTTGCTTTTGAGTAATTTATGCTTTAGGAACTGAGGGGCCCTTTCATTTGGTGCATACATATTTAATATAGTGATGTCTTCTTGTTGGATTGTTCCCTTGACGAGGAGGAAGTGGCCATCTTTATCCTTTTTTATTGATTTTGGCTTAAAGTCTATTTTGTCAGATATTAGAGTAGCTACACCCACTTTTTTATTCTTCCCACATGCCTGGAAAATTGTTTCCCATCCTTTCACCCTCAGTAGGTTATTGTCTTTAGCAATAAGGTGCGTTTCTTGAAGGCAGCAGATGGAAGGATCCATTTTTCTGATCCACCCTGCTATCCTGTGTCTTTTTATAGGAGAGTTAAGAATATTTACATTCAAAGTTATAACTGTGAGGTTTGCTTTAAGCCCTGCCACGTTGTAGAGACTCTGGGGGTTGATATCTGAGCTGTTGCTGTTATCTCTTTGGTGTTACCTTGCTTGTTCTCTGTTCCTTTCCTGGGGTCGGTTGCTTGTTTCATCTGCATGGGATGTCTCATGTAGTATATTCTGAAGGTTTGGTTTTGTGTTCAAGTAATTGTAGAACTGGTTAGTTTCATGTAATATTTTCATTTTTCCATCTATTATGATGGATAACTTTGCTGGGTACAGTAGTCTAGGTTGAAATTTGTACTTCCTAGGCCTAGAATAGCTTTATTCCAAGCTCTTCTGGCTTTTAAGGTTTCTATGGAGAAGTCTGCAGTGAGTCTCATGTGTTTGCCTTTGTAGGTGATGAGTTTCTTTTCTCTTGCTGCTCTAAGTACTCTCTCTTTACCCTCAATGTTTGGCATTGTAATTAAGATGTGTCTTGGAGAGGTCCTCCTTTGGTCCAATTTGTTTGGGGTCCTGCGTATATCTTTTAGATGTACAGGATTATCTCTTGAAAGGTAAGGAAAGTTTTTTTTAAAATATTTTATTTATTCATTTTTCAAGCAGAGAGATAGATAGATAGATAGATAGATAGAGAGAGAGAGAGAGAGAGAGAGAGAGAGAGAGAACCAGAGCCACCACCTTGTGGGTCTGACCCATGTGGGTCCTGGGGAATTGAACCGGGGGCCTTAGGCACTGGAGGCAAGTGCCCCAACCACTGAGCCATTTCTCCAGCCCAGGAAAGTTTTCTTGAATAATTCTGTTGAAAATATTTTCTAAGCCCCTAGCCTGGTTTTCTTCTCCTTCTGGGATCCCCATGATCCTGATATTAGGTCTTTTTATGGTATCCCACATTTCTCTTGAGTCTTGTTAACTTGCTCTTTTGAATTTTGTCAAATTTCTGATCTCCCTCATATTCTCCTGTTTTGTCTTCCACATCTGAGGTTCTGTTTTCCCAATTATTGATTATGCTAGTGAGAGATTCTAGGGAGGTTCTTATTACTGCAATATGATTTTTGTTTTCTGAAACTTTTTTTTGGGATGCTTCTATCATCTTGTTGAGATGTGTTTTCATTTCAAGGTTTGATTTAATTACTTCTTCTTGATACTCATTCTTATATTTGTACATGTCTTCACTTAGTTTGGATAGTTGTTTCTTAATACCTTCAGTTTGCTGGTTTGCCTTTAGTTCCATCAATTCTCTTTTTAAGTCCATTTGATTCTCCTCTACTATATTAAGCCTGGTGGCAAAGCTTGCAAGCTGACTTTGTGCTCTTTCCATGATCAACCTGAAGTTCTCCTTAGGATTTGTTCCATTATGATCGGGGTTTAGTGTCTTGTCATCCTGTGCCTGCATCTGCTCTCTCTTTTTGTAGCATTGTTGTTGTCATTTGGCATGGTTTCCTTAGCTGGTATAATATTCTTGCGATGAGGTCTGCCCATTTCGATTCCACTTAAGGTGATTGGTGGGATGCCTTTGAGCTGTCTACACTTCACTAGTGTGGGTGGGGAATACACTGGGATCCACTGGTAGGTTTGGGCACTTTCTTGCTTAATCTGTGGGTGTGTGTGCTCTCAGATCACTGACTGGGCTTGGGTGGTGATATTGGGGGTAACCTGCTGGGGGTGTGTGGGGCATGTGGGAACTAGGTAGGCAGAAGGTGGGGTGTCGAGCCCTATGTAGCCTGCTGGGGGTGGTGCGGGGTCCTTCAGGGACTAGTTAAGATGGGGGAGTACACTACACGATGTCCTAGAGGTGGTAAGTCTCATCAGCAAGAGGCAGACTGAAGCCACACTGAATTTATTGTGCATTGTAGACATACTGTTTTGATGTCACTACACAAAGAGCTATCTGTACCCTGATGTCCTGTAAGAGAATCTCTGAAAAACAGGTTGGTTTCGGTTGTATCTTGTGTATTCTTACTTTTGGGCACAAGTAGCTCATGCCCTTGCTGCTTGAGCCAGACAAAGTAAGTACTATGCAAGTGACTAATAGTGGAGACTGATCATTATACATTTGTCCAGACTCTCAGAATCTATCACCGACAGTGAACCTGTTGATCAGTTGTGGCGAGTGTACCATTCTGGTGAGGGAATGTGTTGATAATGGGAGAGACTTTGCATGTGAGGAGATTAGAGGAAGGAAAATCTCTGCATCATACTCACTTTTCCTGTAACCAAAACTCAAAAAATGAAGTCTATTAAAAACAAACAAAGGAAGAAAACACCAAGTTTAGCCATACCTAGTTCTACTCCTAGACCTAGACTAGTAACAAAATACTAGTATGGTACTATGATGGGGGGTGTGTGAAAATGGGTGCTGCTTTCCTTGGATCCCTTAAACCACCACTGTGGAGGCTGAACATGTGAGAACAACACCAACCGAAAAGGAGTGCCTGGTGATCTAATACCATGAATGCCAAAAATTTGTGTGAGTAGACTTACATGTCAGGATAAGGTGGTTTAACTCAGTAGTGGTTTTTGGACCTTTAAAGTTCCTGTTACTTCTCTTTGATATCAGAATGTGTGAGGTTTTTTTTTTTTATTTTTATTTTTTGGGTGTGATAGACTAGGGGAGTTTTAACTGTCACGAAGATAGCTTGTTGAAGGACTACTCATCTTCAGTTCCCAGTACCCACGTAAGCCAGATGCACAAAGTGGCGCATGTGTCTAGAGTTTGTTTCCAGCAGCTGGAGGCCCTGGTGTGCCCATTCTCTCTTTCTCTCTTTTCTCTATCTCTCTGCTTGCAAATAAGTAAATAAAAATATTTTTTAAAATGTTAAGTTGTGAGATGGCCTAACGTGTGAAGTTCATGCAGGAGGAGTTCAGAAAAGCTATAATGCAACAAGAAATGGTGCAAACATGAAAGCTGAGGAGACCTTCTCACTGAATCGTCAGAAATTAAAGCAGTATCTGATTGTATTAATTATCTCTGGCTAGAAACTTCTTGTCAAAACAACCAGTAGAATAGAAGAAATTTAGGCTTTCTGTGTTTAGAAAATTCCAGATAAGATTCCTCAGTATACTTTAATATTTGTTGCATTCATAATAGAATGAAAGAAAAATATTGTCATAAATAGATAATTTATATTTATTTTTCTTTTTTTTCTTGAGCCTATCTTGCAATCACTGTAAACTTCAAGACCATAGTGATTATACAGTAGATACTGCTGAAAGCTGCCTTAACCATGCTCAGCACCTTTCACTTATTCAGACCTTCACTAAATACTTGCTGAGCACTTCCTGTGTACCAGGAGCGATGCCAGGCACTGGTGATAAGGAAATTAATAACATGATATTGGTTTTTTTTGGGGGGGAGTTTTGAGGTAGGGTCTCACTCTAGCTCAGGCTGATCTGTAATTCACTATGTAGTCTCAGGCTGGCCTCAAATTTACAGCTATCCTACCTTTGCCTCCCAAGTGCTGGGATTAAAGGCATGTGCCACCACACCCAGCATGATATTGGTACTTAATCCAATGATATCAATCACATAACTTCAAATGTGAGTGTTACAAAAGAGTATGTAGAGCTATGGGATTTTTAAATAAAGAACCAAAACAAGTGGCTGTGAGGGAATGTTTCCTTAAAAGAAGCCACTTGAAAAACACAAACACCCCCCCCCAAAAAAAAAAAAAACACAACCAAACAAACAACAACAGAAGGCCACTTGAGCACCATGGAAAAGCTTTTCCTTGGAAGAGAGGGCACAAGAACTTTTTGACCGGAAGAGCTTTGTCTTCAGTGAGGAAACGGTGCTAAGAAGTGAGTGTTGAAATCACTGGACTTTATGAAGCTGTCAAAAGATTTCCAGAGTTAGAACTAAGTGAGTGATTTTATTAAGCTCCAGTGATGGTTTAACTGTTCATATGTTTATACCCTGGTGAAAGAAGAAATAGTCTAGAGGGATATTTGGGTGTATTTTTTTTTTTAATTTATAGAATTAGTGGTTTTTATAGGTATACGGGAGCCTGGAGCTTGAAGCTGACCTCCAAAGAAAAGAAACAAAACGTTTTTACTCTACATATGGCCAAGACTCAGAAAAAAAAAAAACCTTCATTCTTTCCATAAGAGGTGAGGTTCTCCCCCATACCCCAATGGACTACAACAGGAGGGGCATTCATCACAGCAATAAGGTCTGGAAGGATTGGTGATTTATTTAATAATTTTGGGTAAAAATCTTAACATCATTGTGGGCCCTCATCCCTTGCATGCTAATGACTAGGCTGAAATAACAGTGCAGGCAGTAGTGGGTTACCTGACATGGACTGAAGCAGGGTGGTCATTACAGGACAACATGTTACTCCAAGCTTAGCCATTGGTTAGGTTATCTCTCAAGTAACTACTGGGATGATAGCTCAGTTTTACCTTCACCATCACAATTCCAGTGGGACGAGCATGTAACAGACAAATGAGAATGTTCTTGGGCTGAGGACATAGCTCATTTGGTAGAGTGCTTGCCTAACATGCATGAAAGCTTAGGCTTGATCCCCACCACCACATAAACCAGATGTGGTGGCATATACCTATAATCCAGGCACTTGGGAGTTCAAGATCATTCTGGGCTCTATAGTGAGCTTAGACCAGCCTGGCACACACAAGAGTGAGAGGGAGTTAGGTAGATTTGTTAGGCAGCTTAGAGAAAGGCTTACAAGAGAGAAATCTTCGGTCACATAGTCACCCTGCTGCAGCAGCAGAGCTGGAATTCAGTGTCTGCTCCAGTCTCATACAATCAGTTCTCTTCTCCCTGCATGCCCCCACAGGCCCATGCTGAACTCCCACATGGGCTCTCAGACCACGTGGGTGCAATCATTCCCTTTTCCTTGGTTCTCAGACTCTCCCTTGTTCCCCTGACTATTTCTATTCTCTTTTCTTTAGTGGGCAGTCTCTCCCTCATTCCTCTGCCTTCTCTAAATAAATGCAATATTTTATAAATGATTCTTCTCAGTGTGTTTATTTCAATTCTTTTTAAGGACTTTCCCTGATCTCCCAAACCCCCATTACAAGATTGCATAAAAATGTTCTTCATCTGTAACTGACTCTACCTGTGGCTGAGTCATAACCTTTAGTCAACAGTAAATAAACCATCAAGGAGTTTTTTTGGGGGCTGAGGAGATGGCTCAGTGGTTAAAGGTACTGTTGTAGTCAGCTCATGCTGCTGGGATGAACCTCCAAACCAGGCAGTTTATGGGAGCAAGAAGAGATTTATTTGAAGCTTACAGATCCAGGGGAAGTTCCATAATGATGAAAGAGTCTGGCTCCCTTTCACAGGTCCAAGCAGAGAAAGAAACCCATCACCTGCACCTCTAAAACTAAGCATACTCTGACCACCAAACCACAGGAACTCCAGCAACATTGAGACTCTATCTGCATACATATGGCTGGAATTCCAGATCCCACCCCCAGAAACACCTTAGGGGTGGATCCTAGGATCCATGTACAGTGATACTTCCTTCAAGTATAAGCTTTAACAAAATTTGTGAATTTATTGGGGGATATACATTTAAACTGTCACATTCTTCCCCTGCCCCCCAATAGATTTATCACCATCTCACATTGTATATTATACTCAGTCCAAATTCAAAGGTCTCACAGTCAGTACTAATTGAAGATTGCTCCAAAGTCTCAAATCTCATCTGAGATTTAAGACTTTCTTAACTGTGTATCCTGTAAAATCAAAACAAGTTACAAACTTTTAGCATATAATGGCACAGAGTAAACATTTTCAACTGATATGAGGCATAACAAGAAGAGACTGGACCAATGCAAATTAACAACCATTAGGCAAACATCAAACATTTGCAGTTCAAGTCTATATCATAACCAGTGACTGACAGTCTCTGGATTTTTCCAATTACACCCCTCCAGCTGGGCTGAGTAGCCAGGGAAAACTTCTATCCTGAGCCAACAGCGCTCCATGGTAGCCCTTGGACAGTATATCCAAATATCTTCAGGTCTCTATGCAAACCACAGTTCATCTTCCAATGGCTTCACTGGCCTGTGAAGGACCTCACACCCTCTTCCATATACCACATCTCAGCAGTGGCTCCTGGAACTGTGTACACTTCATGACCCACTCCATGCATGCATTTTTCATGCTTTCAAAATCAATACCGGGTTTGTAGGGCTTATACAATCATAGTTAATTCAGGGATGAAATAAATCATGACCTTGAAGAACAGGTTCCTTCATTTCAGGCATCTCCTTTCAAAAGAATTTGCACTTTTACCACTCAGTCTTCCCTCAATGAAAAGCAGTTGGCCATCCTTAGTCATGGTAATATCTCTTTAACAATAGCACCTTTAGCAACCAGCCTCAGTGCCAGTAAATTTTAAACTTGTTTTGAGTTTTTCCCACTTTAAATCTTAAAATTCTCAGTTCCATATCATTAGCCAAGCACATTCATCCATTATTTAAATTCAACCTTCCTAACTCTCTGGGCATGGGCAGCAGAATGTATCCAGCCCTTATTCTAGTAATGCAGTTTCAAGAAAGTTCTCTGCAATGTCTACTTCCCCTTAGAAAGTTCATAAGCCAAACACAATTCTCTCTGCACTTAACATTTTCAAACTCTCACCAGAATAGTCCATAAAACTTGGCTTACCACTCTAGAAGGTGTTTTCACTTATAAGTACCAAGTTCTGTTCCATTCTTCCTCTGGCACATAAACTTGAAAAGACCAAAATCCACATGGTCAGATTAATCTCAGAAACTCTACCCTACTTCTAGTACCAAAACTGTTGTAGTCAGCTCACACTTCTGGGATTAACCTTGAAACCATGCATGGTTTATGGGAGAAAGAAGAGATTTATTTGAAGCTTACAGATCCAGGGAAGGCTGGTCTCTCTTTCACAGGTCCAAGCAGAGAGAGAAAAACCCATCACCTGAACCTCCAAAACTAAGCACACTTTGACTACCAAACCATAGGAACTCCAGTAGCATTCAGACTGCTGTCTGCATATACATAGCTGGAGTTCCAGATCCACCCCCAGAAACACTTTAGGGGTGGACCCTAGGATCCATCTCCTTCAAGTTACAAGCTTTAACAAAACTCCTAAATTTATTGGGGGACATATATTCAAATTACCACAGCACATGCTTGCAAAGCCTGCCAGTGCAGGTGAAATTCTTCAGTACCCATGTAAAGCTAGATGCACAAAGTGACACAAGTGTCTGGGATTTCTTTGCAGTGGCAAAAGACCATGGTGTACCCATACCCCACTCCTCTGCTTGCAAATAAAGTTCTTTTTTTTTTTTTTTTCCTGCTGAATTGTGTCTGGGTTTACCAGTATCACCACATAAATCATTAGTCATTCTGGACTGATACAGACACTAATAAACAGTAGCACATACTTATACAAATATCTTGAAGAGGGCATTCTCTACATAAAAGAATGTAAACTGAGGAAACAGTAGTGTACAAGTTTAGCCTTAGTATTTATTTTCATTTTTATTTTTTATTAGTATTGAATTTTTGGAATCACATTTGACCATAATTTATGACAGGAGCTGCCAGGGAACTTTTTTACATCAATAATGGGTTAACCCAACAAATCAATGGGATTATACCCAAATATCTGTGGTATCATGGCTAAAGGGATTTTAGGAATTTTTAGGAATGGTGCTACTGAGCACTTTGCTTTGAATTTTGAATAGTCTGTTGGTTTCTTTTAATTCAGCTAATAGTATCAACCAAATTATAATAAAAAAAAAACCTTGGAGTTCTTACCTGAAATGTTGTGTTTACATAATTTGCTTTATTTCTATATGCTTCCTTTTTAAAAATTGTTTATTTTTTTAGTTGGCATACAAAGTGTTACAAAGTGTCACAATGTCACTCATTGTGACATTTTCATACATACTATTATATTTTGTTTTTATTTTCAAAACTAAGCTTGTTGAGGCTTGGGGTTTTCTGTTTCTTGTTTTTTTCTTGTTCTAATATAAACAAGCTTCCAGCCTTTGGTGCTTCTTACTAACTATCTGTGGTGGATGGAGTGGTTCAGGGGAGGGGTGAGGATACTGTGGGTGTAGTTACACTCCCTCCTGTTTCTATTGCTTGAACCTCTCACTTCCTATGCACTATAGAAATAGGTTGAAAACTTCTTTTTCTCTAAAGCCAGGTGTTCACTAGCTCTGGTGAGGCAGAAAGCCACTCTAGTAGAAAGCAGCTTGCAGCTGTCAAATAAAGGACTTTGGGGGTTGGGGTGATAGCTCAGCTAGCAAAGTTCTTGCTTTACAAGTGCAAGGGCTTGAGTGTGGATCCCCAGCATCCTTGTAAGTGCCAGCAATGGTGGTACCAGCCTGTCATCCCAGGGCTTGTGAGGCGGAAACAGGTGGATCCCTGAGGCAAGCCGACTAGCTAGACTAACCTCAGTGAGCTCCGGGTTCAGTGAGAGACCCTGTCTCAATAAATAAGGTGAAGAGTGATTGTGGAAGAGACCCAATGTGCACACATGTGCACATCACACATACATCATATGTGCCCACACACATATGAACATACATACTCATGTGCATGCACACCACAATGCACATGGAATGTTTTAAACAGAAAAAGCACCTTGCATACTCAGAGCTGCTCCATCACACATGTATGAACATGCATACACACATGCACTCACACCACACTTACAAATACACAACATTTTAAACAGCTAAGAAAGAAAAAGGACCTTGCTTATTCTGAGCTGTTCTTTCTGGTGCCCTGGTAATCACCATCTGAGAATCAATGGGGTTAGATTGGTTGATTGTTCATTAGTGGATTGTTTCTCTCTCTTTTTTTTTTAATTTTAAAAGTAGATTTATTTATTTGTGAGGAAAGAGAGAGAGAGACAGAGAGACAGAGAGACAGAGACCAGGGCCTTTTGCCACTGCAAGGGGAACTCCAGATGCATGCACCACTTTGTGCTTCTGGCTTTACATGGATACTGGGGAAATGAACCTATCTGGCAAGCTTTTCAAGAACACACCTTTAACCGCTGAGCTATCTCCCCAGGCCCTCTTCTCTCTCTCTCTCTCTCTCTCTCTCTCTCTCTCTCTCTCTCTCTCTCTCT